>JACXGM010008315.1:0-29209 GCA_016801145.1 Umbra pygmaea
TAAATAAATAAATAACAAGTGTCCTTTATCATAATGCCTGATAAAGAGCGCTGTAGGCCCATTTCTTTTTATTTATTTATGTTATGTTACTTTTGATGTGTGATTTTTTTCAGCTAGCAGTGACTCTAGGGGGCCCTCTGCTGGCCACGGGGCCCTTTGCAATTGCAAAGGTCGCTTAGTGGCTGGGCCGGCTCTGGTTTTAGCCTTCCGCATTTCACTTAATGCACAATGGGTAATGAAGTTTAGCTCTTGATTTGAATTAACTTTATTCACTGTCAAACCACCCTTTCCCTGGGAAGTGCTAAATTCCGTTACCCAGGGTGCACTGAGTGATGCAATACCTGTCCCTGCATTTTCAAAATGTATTTCAGTAGAGCAAATGTTGTATCAATTAGTTTTCTACATTGCTAAACTTTTCTCAAATTTTAATCGCTGCTCACCTGTGTGTGAGATGGTGAGGATATGCGCAAATTAAACATGAACCTATAAATGTGCAACGCACATTGGAAAGGCTGCATGAGAGCGGTTGTTACAATGTTAAAAAGAATGAACCAGCCAACCCGCAGCTGAGAGAGAGCGAGAGGATTGAGCAAAGTGTCTGGGAACGAGATTAGCTATTGCTTTTACACAGATTCAGTCAACTCCATCCCATGAATCAGACACACACAGGTAGTGTCTCCTCGATAACTAGACAATCGGTTAACTTCCCTTTAGCTAAAGCCAAACAAACCACTTGTTATTGTAGTAGGTAGAAAATTTCAGCGAAATATTATGAATAGGCCTATTATGAAAAGTAATGTTATTGAACATGAATGTATTAGATTAGTGTTTTCTGACTAGTATGTTAGATTATTGCTATTGTGTCATACTCACTAGCCACAGCATATTTGCAGCATATTTTAATATGCGTAATGCTAACAAGATTATCAGGCAAGTTAGAGGGAAATTGTGAATGATTGGACATCATGCTATAAACTGTATTGTAATTGAATTTATCAACATAGTTGTATTAATTTGCTCATAGCTGGCTTGTATTTTAGGATAGTGTAGAACATTGAGTGTGAAACCAACAATTGACCATTAGAATCCTTGGTCTTCTACTGAATCAAACCAAAGCCGTTGATAGGGGCAGTCTATTGGAGATGGACAATATTAGTTACATTCTGTGAAGCAGACATAGCTTAAGGTCCATTCCCAGGAAATTTTGGTAAGTAATGTGATTTCCTGCATTCTAGTGGATTTTTGAGTGGTCTGCTAAAGATGTGCAATACCTGAAATTACTCTGATTCATGTTTGGCCTTCTAGACTTGAGCTTAACATTCCACCAGAAAACTTTTGTGTGTCTAAATGTCTATGTACCACAATAAAGCCTTATTCATAGACCAGTGTTTAAAATTGGACCTACAGTAGGTAGGTTGATTGATATTTTGATTAGAATGGTATTAAACACATTTTTTACTCAAACCTAACCCATGTTGTGAATAATTGTATTCATAAGAGCACTTAATGATTTATGTTCAGCTGAAAACAACAGAAGATTAGTTAGGGAGGGACATTGTTCTTCATTCAAAGCCCACCAAATGGTCCATCAGAAACAAATAAGTGCAACAAAAAAAGTACTTAAACAGTACAACTTTTTCCAAGCATAAAACAGATTAATGCATTACAAAAATAACAACAAAATGAGGCATAATCAGTATCAGATGCAGATCAGAAGCTGGTTAAAGTCTGTGTCTATGATCTGTGGGCATGGTTATACTGGCCTGTGGCCTTGGAGGCCTTGATGACCTCGGAGGGGGGCTCCCATTTGAAGCAGGGCTGTCAGTATCTGCATTTGCATGGGGCAACACCAGGAAGCAAGCCTCTCAAATTCTTTGGCTCCTGTCACCCATGGAAAATGCTCCAAAGCACTATGGAAAAACATACCTAGATTTTTGATCAGATAAAACATGCATAATTTGCAACATGCATGACACATATATGCACGCAATAATTTTAAGCAACAGATGTAGCCAAACCACACCTGCCAAAAGGAAAGACAAAACAAACCAAAAATGTTTACCTTATGTTTCCTGGTTGCCATTTCAGCCCAGAAGCTTTCCATTTCAGTTTGTACTGCAGGGATCATTGGCATGGTCTGAAAATATAGAAACTCCTCACCCAGAAGGTCACGCTCCTCTGGCCCATGTTATGTGAGGAGTCTGGGAAACCTATTTATGAAAGTAGAGTTACAAGTTGTTAAGTTTTAGGTATATAGGCATCAACCTGTAGCAGTTCATATGCATCTTCTTTGAGGAGAAGCCACATAAGAACAGCTCATGTGCAGTTTAGGAGTGAAAATACCTCATCTTAAAACACAGGGTGTTTTAACTAAGGTATAAGACAATAATTAGAGAAAAAACTAACCTTTCAACAAAGTACAGGGCATCGTTTGTCACTTTTAGCCCTCTGCCATCAGGGCCGTCGCTAGTGGGGTGAAAAGTGGTGACAATTATAGGGGGCCCCACTGCACAGGGGCCCCACCATATCCAGCAGTTATTCTATATAGGCCCCTGTTATGTGAATAATTCTAATATTTATATTAGTTCTATGCCTGAAATTTTAATGAAAACCACAGAAAGATGCAATTTGATTAAAGAAGCTTTCCAAATATCTGCTCCTCTCCCCTCCCTAAGATGGTTTAGTCAGATACGAAGTATAGTTATTCAGTTACTGACAAACATTAGATGGACCCAGAGCCAATGAAGTTCTAAGTCCCACCCCAACTCGTGAACAGAACCAATCAGAGTTGAAGTGGCAGCTGAAGTTAACAATGAACTTGGTGGAAGAGCAGGAGACTGACTGACTGACTGACTGATTATGTCAGGGAAAGGAAAGCATAAATCAGGGTACCAGAAACGCCATGAAAAGAAGGAGAGGTAGGCAATGACATTTGCTGTATCCCAGTCGATCAAGATTAAGACAGATTAGTGTTTTGTAATTTATTTAGCTGCCCGAACCGGAAACATATCTTCTACACTTTTCATTACCAGTGCGCAGCGAAATCAACCGAATGATTACGTGGTCAAAATCCCGTCTTTATAATGCTATTGTGAAAAGAGTTGGTTTGTAAAACACACAGAAAAAATTAACACGAGTCACGACGCATTATGCACCTGCCAGATGTTGATGCATTTTAATAGTCAGGAAAACAAAAAAAGAGCAAACCACATTTAGATGGATATATTTTTTAGCTTCATATAAAGCTATATAACGCAGTTCCGTATAAGATCTTTATTAAAAAATAAGACAATGAGTCATTATAGTGGTTGTATTATATATATTTTTTTACATTTGACTGCATTCTTGTCGATTTCTTAATGTTTACTTTGTGATATATTAACTATCACAGACTGGTGGGGAAACTATTATATTGCTGGTCCTTTTTTAAATTGGTTATACAACTTAACAATGTTTTTTGTTCATTTTCATTTTTTTCATGATTTTTATTTATTAATAATTGTGTGTTCAGATCAGCAATTTCTTTTTGATGTATCAAATCATTGAAGGAAACTGTAATATTTCAGTAGTAAAATCAGATTTATTGGATAATCTGAAAATGTGCAAAATGCCTCAAATTGAACTTAGATATGTGCATAAATTTGGGCACCCCAACAGAATTATCATATCAATATTTAGTTTATATATTGATAATATTTTAGAAATAATAGCCTCTAGACACTTCCTATAGCCTGTAATGAGTGTCTGGATTCTGGATGAAGGTTATTTGGACCATTCCTCCTTGCAAAACATCTCCAGTTCAGTTAGGTTTAATGGTTGCCAAGCATGGACAGCCTGCTTCTAATCACCCCACAGATTTTTAATGATATTCAGGTCTGCGGATTGGGATGGCCATTCCATAACATTGTACTTGTTTCTCTGCGTAAATGCCAGAGTAGATTTTGAGCAATGTTTTGGGTTGTTGTCTTGTTGAAATATCCAGCCTCTGCATAACTTCAACTTTGTGACTGATTCCTCTACATTATTCTCAAGTATCTGCTGATATTGAGTGGAATCCATGCAACCCTCAACTTTAACAAGATTCCCAGTACGGGCACTGGCCACACAGCCCCACAGCATGATGGAACCTCCACCAAATTTAACTGTGGGTAGCAAGTGTTTGTCTTGGAATGCTGTTTTTTGCCACCATGCATAATGCCCCTTGTCATGACCAAATAACTCCATCTTTGTTTCATCAGTCCACAGCACCTTCTTCCAAAATGAAGCTGGCTTTTCCAAATGTGTGTTTGGACACGTCAAGTGACTCTGTTTGTGGCGTGTGTGCAGAAAAGTCTTCTTCCGCATCACTCTCCTATACAGTTTCTCCTTTTGCAAAGTGTGCTGAATTGTTGAATGATGCACAGTGACACCATCTGCAGCAAGAGGATGTTGTAGGTCTTTGGAGGTGGTCTGTGGGCTGTTTTTGGCCATTCTCACCATCCTTTGCTTTGCTTTCAATATTTTACTTGACCTGCCATTTCTGGCCTTAACAAGAACAATGTCTGTGGTCTTCTATTTTCCAACTATGTTCTTATATTCAGCAGTGTATTATGAGGGTGGTAGGGGCCCACATCAATATTTTTCAGGGGGCCCCGAATCCTCTAGCTACAGCCCTGTC
Source organism: Umbra pygmaea (assembly GCA_016801145.1). Lineage (NCBI taxonomy): Eukaryota > Metazoa > Chordata > Actinopteri > Esociformes > Umbridae > Umbra > Umbra pygmaea. Next base: position 4,658 of record JACXGM010008315.1, read on the forward strand.
TGCCATACATCTACAAATATTGCATGTTGGATCGGTGGCTCTTCCAGTGGCAGCTTCTTAAGTACATAGTCCACAGTACTTGTCAGGAAACACAACAAAGCTTCATGGAATGAATTGCTGTGGTTTGATGTCACCCTTGTCGAGTAATCTGTTAAGTTTAGCCCTTGTTGTGAATGTTCAACTTTCCTCCCTAACTGAACCCTGTCAATACAAATAATGTCGCTAAATTCTGGGTGCAGCGCATAAGGTTCAGTGGGGCTCATCAGCGCCATCTACCGTCGGGGAGTTTGAAAAAGGAACAAACGAGTCTCGGCCGGATTTATTTGCTTTAGAAATTGAATGTGTTGCGTGAGTGCGTGTGAAAACAGGCACAAGCATGTGTCACATGGCGAAAGCGTGAGAGTTGGAAGCTCTGTATTATAGGTTGCATTATAGCAATAGTTGGATCCTGTTTTTTATAAAGAAGTTAAGTGTGCTTGAGAAAATGTGGACCACTTTTTGTTTCCTCGTAAATCAGTTCATAATATTCTGTAGAACTGCACACATGTTCATTGTTAATACTGCTACTTAATAGTTGCAACTTGCACTCTTAAATCTGCATTGAAAATTGCCATCTGATAAAACCTGTGCTCCAGGATAAATGTAGCTCTTAACTGGCTGAGTTAGTGTCCCCAGAAAATCAGTGTCCCCAGCTGTAAATGTCATTGGCTGTTTAAGTCTTGTGTTGCTTATAATACATTAACAAGCAGTCTTTTCGGAATACTCTCAATTACATGGAGATACATACTGTATGCATTAGTGAGTATGTGGTGCTTAATTACATGTAGATGCATACTGTATACATTAGTGAGTATGTGGTGCTTAATTATATGTAGATGCATACTGTATACATTAGTGAGTATGTGGTGCTTAATTACATGTAGATGCATACTGTATGCATTAGTGAGTATGTGGTGCTTAATTACATGTAGATGCATACTGTATACATTAGTGAGTATGTGGTGCTTAATTACATGTAGATGCATACTGTATACATTAGTGAGTGTGTGGTGCTCAATTACATGTAGATGCATACTGTATGCATTAGTGAGTGTGTGGTGCTTAATTACATGTAGATGCATACTGTATACATTAGTGAGTGTGTGGTGCTTAATTACATGTAGATGCATACTGTATGCATTAGTGAGTGTGTGGTGCTCAATTACATGTAAATGCATACTGTATGCATTAGTGAGTATGTGGTGCTTAATTACATGTAGATGCATATTGTATGCATTAGTGAGTGTGTGGTGCTTAATTACATGTAGATGCATACTGTATGCATTAGTGAGTGTGTGGTGCTTAATTACATGTAGATGCATACTGTATGCATTAGTGAGTATGTGGTGCTCATGGGGAGTCGCTATCGGATAGGTGGTGATTAGTCTGGGAGGGAAAAATCACAGTATATTCACTACAAAAAACTAGACTACACCACTGCCTATATGATATTGCAAACAAAGCAATAGTGGACTTCTATATGACCAGTTATGTTTATCTTGGGCTCTTCTGTATGTGGAACATTTATAAAAGGCATACACTTTCACAAATTCATCATTAATTCCTTTTAAGACCTTACCTCACACCGTCCACCTGTTACTTCATCTGTAACTCCTTCATGTGCCACTCCTTCCTCACCTGCCTCTTCCCTGATGGTACCAGCATTCTCCTGATGACACATTTGATCATTTTTAAAATGTAAATATAGGCTTGGTAAATAATAGGTTATGATGTTGTCCTGTCCTTGTGTAAAATGTGTTGTATACTTACACTAACGTTACTCTTTGTAAAAAAACTTCTGTAACGTTATGTCCTTTGATTATGGTTTTTATTTTTCGTGGGGTGGCATTATGCTTAAATTAGATGACAGAACATTTTACTTTTGCTAAGGTTAACACACTATGTGGCTAGCTATCTAACATAATGCTTAATTAACACCTCTCGCAAAGCATAACACACGTGCCATTCCATTGTTGATTTAATCGTCATAGGCTTATTATCCATACTTCAATTTTAAAAAGCTTGCTAACTTCAACCGCTTGACAGAGATTTACCTCATACAAAGTAGAGTCTTATGGCCCTTTTCCACCGCAGGAATTTTCCCCAGGAACTAGGGACTTTGGGGTGGTACTTTGGTCGAAACATGCAAAGCGGCCCAGGAACGAAATAAAGTTTGGGGTAGATTTTTACCCCATAAGAAGTACCTCCTCGGAGGGTAGTACTTTTGAAAGTTCCTGAACTTTAAGGGGTTGGACTTTGGAACAGAACATGCTGATTGGTTGGTGAACGTAGCGTTTCAATTGGTTGAATCCACGCTGAATTTTTCATTGCACCCACCATTTTTGAAACTCTGCTACCGTGTAAATAGTAACAGTTTTATTAGCGAATTCAAAATCATTCAATTGGAATGTAAAAAATATGACAGATAAACCGACGACGAGGTTCAGGCTTTACTGTGCATTTATGCTGAGGATGAAATACAGCGGGAGCTGGAAATGGCGATCGTAATGAGAAAGTAAGTGTATCTGAAAATATCAAGTCGGTTGAAGACAAACAAGACTCGGCACATGCATTGTTGGAAGCTAGCCAAGAATCCGAGGACCAGGTCGTTGAAGGTAAATAATATTACATCAATATAATATTCTCTTATCCTAAACTTTTTGGGAGTTTTTAATTTCTCATCGTATTTTTCAGATGAATCAGCTGCCCACAGTGTGCTGCAGGCGACAGAGCTCAGCATGTTTCTTGAGAGCACCAGTAAGCCCTCGTCCCAAGTCTACTTCCAAAACGCATAGAAGCCGAGGTACAAAGCCGTGTTGGCTGTTTAAAGAGAAAAATGTTCTTGAATTACGATTCCTAATCTCAATTGGGTTTACGGGTTTGTGCTACTGAAATGGGTTTCAACTGTGTGGTTTTAACAACATCAATAAATTAGATTAACCAATATTTGTAAATGTATCATACCTACAGTAATCACGCAGTACACTAGCTTACATAAAACCAATAGCCTAAAAAAACATTTCAAGACAATATCTATCCTTTTCCAAATGCTTGAAAATAACACATCAGTTAAAAGCTGACACGTGTAGGATGTATTATTGGTGCTCTTAATTTTTCGCAGGGGTTGAGGGAGGCCATGTTTGGTGAGGAGGGTTAAAACTATGCATCATTCCTTTTAATTTCATTTTCAACCTTTAATAAAAAACTTTTCTTCAAATGAAGTATTAAATGTACATTTTGTGTTGTCTATATTTTGATTTAGAGGAAAAGGGATTCAGACTTCCTTGAGGCACTGAGGAGCATGATGATGAAAATAGAGCCATCCTGCAACGTGGACACTAGCAGTGAGACCACTACATGCAGCTGATGATAGCCCACCATGCTGAGGAAAGAGTGCTGAGGAGGAAAGTTGGCATTCCAGCAGGCTGACGTTGAAAAAAGCAGACGGCTCAGGCGGGAATTCCAGAATGGGTTTCTGTCTGTTCTTATACAGTTTGCCCAGGCCTTTAAAACAATCCCACTTGATGTTGGACACTGGTTATATTGCAATTTGTCATTTTATGGAAGTCAATGTCCTTTTAATTAGCATGCAAATAGATATTTTTAAGCTACGGTTAATTTTAATTGCTGGTCAGGTGCTACATAATTGATACTACTTTTATTTCCTTAGAAGCTCTAAAAATGTTTACAGCATACTGCTGCTTACACTAGTGTACATTACAGTATACTATGTACATACATAAGTACAAACGGGTGGCTCATCTGCCCCAACTAAAGTGTCTCCATGTAGCTTTGAAAATATATAACATGGAAATAAACAAGAAAAAGAAATCTGTTATGAAAGGAACACAGAAGGGGTTTGTGACTTTGTTGATCTAAAATTTCATAAATGCAATATAGTTATACTATATAAAAGCTGTGTTATCATAATTTTATGGGTCAAATAGGTTTGATGGCTTTTTTGATGGTAAAGGTTGCAGACCCCTGGTGTATATACTTATATAGCCTATATACATACACCTGTTTGAATACTGTACATCCCCTGATTGATCAAACTCTGCCCGTATCCTACACCTTAAAAGGTGAAAAATGTTTAGATTTTGCTGATTTATGCACAATTGAGACATGCAACAATGGACAAAAATGTATCCTTGTTTGGTATACACGACTTGCCAATAAATATCTTTCTGATTACATGTGTAAAGACAAACATACTATTTCAGATACCAAATTGGAATAACACCGTAGTCTCAGGCAGGCAATTTGACAAATTGAACAGCAATATGCTCTGTATTTCAACCAGGGTAAGGTTAACCAGATAAGTTCAAATTTGCACAGTGTAAGATCAATGATTTTCCGTTATCATCTTTATTGAAAAAACGGGTGTATACACCATACTTTTGCTACACTGCATTCAAAGACTTTAATAGACCAGTACATGCATCTACACCCTGATCCTTGACAGTGAATGGCAGTCATCCTGGTTTAGTGTCAGCAACTTCTTCAAAAGAATTTCGGCTTCGGGAAACCCCTCCTATTCTGTGTTGCAAAGGATTGTGGGCTATATCAGCCCAAAAAGCATGCAGGGTTGCATACTTCGAAAATCCCCTGGAAATAGTGGACCATCCGGGGACTGCTGACATACTATATTTGCGTACTATGGTTTGGGACATACTAATCATAGTCTGGCATACTATTTAGTATGCATACTTTGCGTATTGAGACGCAGACAATGATTTTTGTCCGGCACTTTGTAATGACGTTTTTGTTGCTCTACATTTCTGACGCTTCCGGGGCCTGGGAGGAGCCGTCACGTGCAGTGAGCATATGTCACCGGACTCATTTGCCTAATCTTCCCGGTACTCTAGACCTCCGGTCGGAACACAAACTGCTACGGTCTAGAGGGACAAAAAAGGCCCTCTTAAAAAAAGTTCCTGGGACAAAATGTTCTGGGTAATTCGGTGGAAAAGGGCCATTATTCAAGTTCAAAGCTGGTATGCAACAATGACAGTTTATGAAGGTGCGCACCGGTAACGTATTTTTATGTTCCTAGTAGTGTAACGTTAACTTCCCTCTACCAATCAGATGCTCCGACTATAGGTGAAAATTGAAGAATATGAAGTTGGTGATTGGTGAATGGTGAATATTCAAACAGCATGAAATGGAAAAGTATGTAATTGCAAATGTAATTGCTCAGGAGAGTCACTGTCAAAGCCGCTTGTTGTTCCAGATAGCGGTCGACCATATCCAGACTGCTGTTCTAGCTCGTAGCGACATCGATGATTAACTTGTTGCGCTGTCCTTGGTTGACAGTCTACTGAAGTCCTCTCTTGATGGTCGAACCGGACAATCACTGATTCGGTGTGTACCGTCTCCACAGTATAAGCAGAGCCGCTCTCTGAAATGTCTGCTTCTCTCGGCAGGGGTCAAGGGAGAACGGCCTATCTGCATAGGTTCAGGTTCGGGCTGTGGCTGGAATCTCATAGCAGGTGTGACCCTAGGAACTGGTCTGGGAGACCTATGGGTAGGACTATCCGACATAAGATTGTCTATGGCAATCGACATGGTAATGTAGCGGTCCAGGTTAAGTACGTCTCCCCGACAAGCCAGTTCCGCCTGAAGTTCCCGGGACAAACCCCTTCTATAGATAGTATGCAATGCTGCGTCACTCCAGCCACTTCCCGCAGCTAGTGTCCGAAATTCTATGGCGTAATCCGCAGCCGAGCGTCTCCCCTGTTTTAGCTCACAGAGCTGGTCCCCAACCTGGCGTCCTGTAGTAGGGTGGTCAAAAACATTTTTAAACATGGTCAAGAAGGCTGGTTCGTTGTATAAATCAGGGTGACGTGATGACCAAAGTGCAGTGGCCCAATCCAATGCTCGACCCGTTAGTAGGGATATAACGAAATCCACCTTGTGCTTATCCGTTAGGAATTGCTGCGGATGATGATCTACGTATAGCGAACACTGCATGAGAAAGCCCTGACATTTCCCAGGTGAGCCATCGTACTTCAGCGGCATCGAAATGTGAGTGGGCGTAGGAAGTGGTACCTGGTCTCCACGGGGTTGAGTAGACAGGGAAGACCGGTTAAGGAGTTGGCATAGTTCATCGATTTTCCCCTCCTGTTGATCGAGACGAGCGGTCAGTCCTGCTGGCTCCATCTCCCAGGTAGACTATTCGGCGAGGCATTCTGTAATGTAACGACTTGGACAAGAGAGGTGCAATATTTTATATATTTATTAAAGTTCCTTATGTATCAGAGAAGGGACTGAAGAATATAACCAGGAAGCACCGACAGAGAATAATGATGAACAGGCTTGGTTAGAAACACGGAGGGGGATCTCAGACGAAGACAGGATAATCCACAGGCAGGGTACTCATACAGGCAAGGGCAGGACGTCGGGTCGGGTAGTCGGACGGGCAGATAGTCGGTAAACGGAATCAGGTAATCACACAGGCAGGGGTCAGGCAGGAAAACAGGCACTCGTACAGGCAGGGTTGGTTACTGGGAAAGAACACCAAAAATGAAGCAAAGGTACCAAAGGATAATCCGATAAATCAGCAACTTACTTCAAAAATAGAACGATGGGTCAGACCAGGGAACAGTAATATGGTAACGCTTGGAATGGATTTTACTCAATACCTCGCAAAGAGGAAATGAGGAGCTGGTGCCTATATACAGACCAGTGAGGAGCAGGTGTTGAAAATCAAGGTAATGATCAGATGAATGGGATGCATTCATGACTGCTGGGACCCTGTAATAACCCCAGAGAAAGGAAGCCATGGAGGGCAGGAGACCAGGATGTCACACATTACTCTTGCAGGAGTTATCACTTGAACACATTTAGAAAAATATGCCTTAATAATCAACAAATTGTATAAAAAACACATTTAGAGAAAAAGAGAGAGTAAAATAAATACAATACCTGGTTCTGCAACAACAGCACAGCTTTCTACCCCAGACTGGTGAGTACATCATTGTGCTGGTCTTTCTCTAGACAAGGCAGAGCCCGTAATCTGGGGTCTAATGCAGTGCACTCCAGGAGGTGGTTGTACTCTGAAGTGTATCTGTCTGAAAGGTTGTTCAACATAGCTCTCTTCATGTTGCTCACAGTAAGGAGACTGCTTCGTTGGATGCCATGTTATGCTCGATCATATGCATTAAGGGCACGATGAGACTGAGAGACACAGTTGGATGTTTTTTGTCGCACAGCACAGTGGTGGCCATTTTGAGTGGCTTAAGAAGCCTCACCATGTCCTCCGCATCACGAATGTCTGAGCCATCCAAGGTATCGATGTCACAGACATTTCATCAAATGTAATTGCTCAGGAGAGTCACTGTCAAAGCCGCTTGTTGTTCCAGATAGCGGTCGACCATATCCAGACTGCTGTTCTAGCTCGTAGCGACATCGATGATTAACTTGTTGCGCTGGAAACCTCAGTAGTACCTGTTTGGCTGAGTGCGCAGCTGTGGCAGTGGAGCTTTGGTGAAAAAAGGCTGCAATGCGCCTCACTCTGCCCAACAATCGGCTCATGCGTGGCACATTGAAACCCGCCTGGCTGGCTAAGTTTAAAGTGTGTGCAAAACACCTAACATGGGAAGCTAGCCCAGACACTGACAGCAACATCCATATTCTTCACATTGTCTGTGACAACAGAAATTCCATGTTTGGCATTTTGAAGCCCCCCATTTACTCACAGTTGATTTTAAAACTTCAGCAATATTACACCTGGTATGTGACCGTAAGATAGCTCTGGGTAGCCCTGGAGGTCCACCTGACAGTTGTAGTTGATACACTATCTACTTTTCTGAGGGTGTCAACTACCTTAGATTTCCTACTACCGAAATCCTTAATTTTCTACCACAGAAAATGGCCTCATATCTTTTGCCATGAAAACACAGATGCACCTTGTGATTTCTGTCACTCTCACACTCGTCACCACGATTGAGGCTGCAAAACAGCCGGTCAGTGTGGTTTGGCCTATTAATAGCTTTTTACGTTCAAATTAAGGTGACTGAAGCTTCTCAATGTGGTTTTGGTTTGTATGCTGCATCATGTTTGTTGTGCTATTCATGTATATTTGCATCTTCTTGCAGTATCTGCACACAGTTGTTGTTTTATCTATTACAACCTCACTGCTTTCATTTTTAGTCTTCGGTAAGCCAAAATGCCACAACACCTTAGATTTGAATGACGGACCATCCTCAACATCAATGTCATCTACACTTGTTGCGGCCTTGTTTGCCACTTTTTAATGCTACATCTTGCTCGCTACTGTCAAGCCTGTAAAGCGAGGTCAAAGTTTACAGCTTCAAAACCCCTGCTGTTTAAAACGTGTATCGCGATCTGTTTAACATCTCCACCGACTTGAATCGTCACACATTTTCATCAAGTTTTAACCAGTTCGAACTGCATTGTTACACCACTAGTGCCTTCACTATCTTTTTGTATCCAGTTCCTTGTTTGTGAAGGGCAATGATTTTGTCTCGTAACCTTTTAGACCATTCTGTTGACTTAGCCATGTTTCTAACACGCAGTCAATCATGACACTCAACAAACCTCTCGCTTGGGACAACAAGTTTTGCATATTTGTGCTGCTTGAGACAACACCTGTTTTACATATTTGTGCTGTTGTGTGGGATTCTATTCAATAATTTCAAGACTGGAGAACTCATTCTGAGTTGCATTTTCAATTGGATTAGGGGAAACCAGTTGATGTATTCTGTAACAACTGGCCTCAGGGTTTAGACAAATAACACCGGACTCTCAACTTATATCTATTATTTTTATTAAGATAAAGAAAGTAAGAAGGGAAGACCAAAACTAGGAAAAAACACCTATACTTGGGATAACTAAACAGAACAAAACGCAAGGCATAATACAAACTCCTGATAGAATCGAAAAAGGAACTAAAGAAATAACTAAACCAAATATTTAAACAGTTGACACTAAGAACATAAACACGAAAATGATAATCAACAGCCGGTACTTACAAGAGTTATAGGACACAGTAGAAAATTCAAGAGGGTTGTCAAGCCAGAGCTAGTTAATGAGCCAGCAAAGAAACATGAACACTGAGGGTTAAAATAAGGCAAGACATACTAAATAAGGTACAGCTGGGACTAATTACCTAGACTTTAACTTCCAAAACAAAGACAGATGATGGCATAAAAACACAAGAGGGCAGTAGACCACAGGAACCAACACACAAACAGATCAAACCAGAACTCATACAAAACCAAGAATAACAGTAACAGACGTTACTAAACGTAACAGAACCCCCCCCCCCCCCAACAAGGCGCAGCTCCAGAAGCGCCAAAAAGCAAACAATAGGAAATGATGGGAGGCCAGGAACAAAGGGAAAGCCGCGGGACATACAGGCCCCAGACCCTTAGACACCAGGCCCCAGGCAGAGAACGGGCAGACAGGGACCATGTACGAAGAGATCCAGCCGAGAGGAGGCCAGGCAGGAGACAGACCCCCGACGGTGGACGACAACGGCGAAGATCTTTCCAGCAGAGGCACAGGCGTAGACCCCGAGGGCGGAGGCAGAAGCGGAGGTCCGGCGGGCGGAGGCAGAAGCGGAGGCCCGTCGGGCGGAGAGAGAAGCGGAAGGCCCGGCGGGCGGAGGCAGAGGTGGAGGCCCGACGGGCGGAGGCAGAAGCGGAGGTCCGGCAGGCAGAGGCAGAAGTGGAGACTTGGTGGACCGAGGCAGAACAGGTACAGGAACCTGGACAGACACAGGACAGACAGACATAGAAACAGACAAACAGACAGAGACAGAGAGAGACACAGGCACTTGCATCGGCATAGGGACTGGGGCAGGCACGGGGACTGGGGCCGGCACAGGCACAGGGCCTGGGGCAGACAACGGCTCAGGGACAGGGGTAGGCACTGAGAGTAGGGCAAGCTCAGAGAGCATAGCAGGGCCTAGAATAGAATTGGTGACAGGGCCTGGAACAGGCAGAGGAAAAGAGGCATAAAAGGGGACAGTGGCAGGAGAATGGGAGAAGGCCAAACCAGGACCTGGAACCCTGTCATGATTTGAGATGGGCAACAAAACCGAGATTGTCAAAAACTGGGATTGACAAAGGAGCCAGAGCAGGCGTCATTAATGGGGAAGACACAGAGAGTGAAGCAGACCTGGGGACCGGGGCTGAATATGGACCAGGGGTTGTAGCAGGGACCTGGACTTTGGGAGGGACTGGAACCTGAGTCACAGAGGAACCTGGGATGGGCAGAAACATAGAGACAGGTATAGTAACTAATGGAGGTTCAAAAACTGTGGATGGTACCGGCAATAGGGTAGGTTCCGAGACCAGGTCAGTCTCATCAACCATGACCGGTAGTTGGTCTAAGATGGGTGTAGGACCTGGGACGAAGACAAGTACTGGGTGAGGTACAGACATGGGAACATGATCAGGGGTAGGTTCTGGGACCAGGACAGGCTCGGGGATCAGGGAGTGCTCGGGGATTATTGAAGACTCAGGGACTAGGGAAGGCCAAGGGAACAGGCTATAGACTTCAGGGGATCGTGTATCTGAGGGGACCTCTGGTGGTCGAGGCAAGTTGCAGACCTCTGGTGGTCGAGGCAAGGTGGAGACCTCTGTGGCCGGGAAGCAAGGTGGAGACCTCTGGTGGCCGGGAGGCAAGGTGGAGACCTCTGGTGGCCGGGAGGCAAGGTGGAGACCTCTGGGGCCCGAGAGGCAAGGTGGCGACCTCTGGTGGCCGGGAGGCCTGAGCCGCCTCTGGTGGCCAGGCAGCGGCCTCTGGTGGCCGGGCAGCGGCCTCTGGTGGCCGGGCAGCGGCCTCTGGTGGCCGGGGAGCGGCCTCTGGTGGCCGGGGAGCGGCCTATGGTGGCCGGGGAGCGGCCTCTGGTGGCCGGGGAGCGGCCTCTGGTGGCCGGGGAGCGGCATCTGGTGGCCGGGAGGCCTGAGCGGCCTCTGGTGGCTGGGGAGCGGCCTCTGGTGGCCGGGGAGCGGCCTCTGGTGGCCGTGGAGCGGCCTCTGGTGGCCGTGGAGCTAGTTAATGAGCCAGCAAAGGAACATAAACACTGAGGGTTAAAATAAGGCAAGACATACTAAATAAGGTACAGCTGGGACTAATTACCTAGATTTTAACTTCCAAAACAAAGACCGATGACGGCATAAAAACACAAGAGGGCAGTAGACCACAGGAACCAACACACAAACAGATCAAACCAGAACTCATACAAAACCAAGAACAGTAAACAGAAATGTCCATGGCAGTGTTCAAAGCAGGAAGGGGAAAACATAACACATTCATTGTGTTGAGCTATTTCAATTGCTTCCGTTTTATTGGTTCATTGCAAACAGCTGAAAATCTGTACATTTTGACAATACGCCCAATTTGCAATGGGGATTGAATTTAACTGCAACTGTATATTTGTATTTTATGTCAGTGTTATATATCAATGTAAGGCATGCTTTTTCTAATGTTTCTGATGTCATGTTGATCCTAGGAGGACCCAAACCCTTGGGACATGCCTCAAGACCATGTGGCTTGATGACTCCTTCCAGTCTCTATCTTATGTCAACCTCATTGTGCTAGAGCCCACATCACTGCTGTTGGTGATCATGTTTTTCTGCCTCTCTATGTTTCTTCCTAGGTTCCACCTTTTCCTAGCCACTGTAGATCACATGTTGTTGCTTTCTCTTTGGGGGTTTTAGGCCAGGTATAAAAATTCCAGTTTACTGCACAGTCCCCAGATCTCAATCCAATAAAGCACCTTTGGTATGAGGTAGAATGTTTTTTAACATAGAGGTGAGACCAAAGATTCTGCAGGGAGTGTGTGATGCTGTAGAGTCAGCATGGGCCAAAATCCATAACCAATTTCTTTTCAGCACACTACTTATTAAATCCATAGATAGCTGTAACTAATGTTTCTAATAAGATATTGTTATTTATTTAAACAGGTAATTTGACTGAGAATAGTAGAAAAACTTCTTGTTTGCAGCAATGACCCGTGTAGGTCATATAATATACATAAACAGTAAACAAGGAAAGCAATTAAAAGCAATTAAAAAACAAGAATAAAGCAACACAATCACATAAAACAAACAGAGTCAGTAAGGAAATGTTTTTCAAGTAAACGTCCCAAATGCCCTAAAGGCACCAGTTCCTCCAAATGAAAGTACATTGTAACTCATTTCAAATGTAAGGGGCAAAAGAACTAAAAGCAGATCTACCCAGTTCAGTGGAGATCCTAGGGATATCCAGTAATAGCTATACATCAACTCAGATCTGGTAGCCAGTCCATCTAACAGTTAAAAGTGAATTAATAAAAGGTGGAAGTTTTTGGAAAAGAGCTTTATAAAAAAAGTGCAAAAATGCATTTCTCTATGAGATTTTAAAGATAATCACTTCACTGCTGCTGTCATCAGTTTACATCACAGCTAATCTCAGCCCCAATGAGAGACAGGACTGCCCTATACACTCACCTAAAGGATTATTAGGAATACCATACTAATACGGTGTTTGACCCCCTTTCGCCTTCAGAACTGCCTTAATTCTACGTGGCATTGATTCAACAAGGTGCTGAAAGCATTCTTTAGAAATGTTGGCCCATATTAATAGGTTAGCATCTTGCAGTTGATGGAGATTTGTGGGATGCACATCCAGGGCACGAAGCTCCCGTTCCACCACATCCCAAAGATGCTCTATTGGGTTGAGATCTGGTGACTGTGGGGGCCAGTTTAGTACAGTGAACTCATTGTCATTTTCAAGAAACCAATTTGAAATGATTCAAGCTTTGTGATATGGTGCATTATCCTGCTGGAAGTAGCCATCAGAGGATGGGTACATGGTGGCCATAAAGGGATGGACATGGTCAGAAACAATGCTCAGGTAGGCCGTGGAATTTAAATGATGCCCAATTGGCACTAAGGGGCCTAAAGTGTGCCAAGAAAACATCCCCCAAACCATTACATCACCAGCCTGCACAGTGGTAACAAGGCATGATGGATCCATGTTCTCATTCTGTTAACGCCAAATTCTTGCCCTTCTATCAGCTTGAAGCAGTCGGCCCATTCTCCTCTGACCTCCAGCATCAACAAGGCATTTTTGCCCACAGGATTGCCGCATACTGGATGTTTTTCCCTTTTCACACCATTCTTTGTAAACCCTAGAAATGGTTATGCGTGAAAATCCCAGTAACTGAGCAGATTGTGAAATACTCAGACCGGCCCGTCTGGCAACAACAACCATGCCACGCTTAAAATTGCTTAAATCACCTTTCTTTTTCCATTCTGACATTCAGTTTGGAGTTCAGGAGATTGTCTTGACCAGGACCACACCCCTAAATGCATTGAAGCAACTGCCATGTGATTGGTTGAGTAGATAATTGCATTAAGGAGAAATTGAACGGGTGTTCCTAATAATCCTTTAGGTGAGTGTATATTGGTAATACAGAATAATGAGTGCTCAAGTTTGGATATACAATGGTATAACTGCTGTATTTCTGGTGCAATAGTGTATAGATTGTGGATATATTGACTTCAGGTTGAAGGCTTTTGGGTTAGAAATGCCATCGCCCGATGGCTTGACAGTTATAGACATGGGATGTCAGATGTGGTATGGGTGTGTAAAAGTTCACATTTTTTTTATTAAATATATATAAAAGGTCTTTCCCGAACAGCTCCATATTGCAAAAATAAAATACATCTTACTGATGGTTGCACAGTAAATAATTTCTACAGTATGTGTGTGTCCTGCTACAGCAGACCTAATGTGATTTACAGTATGGCCTTTCCATTGGCATGAAAACCTAAATACTTCTTATTGGTATCATAGTTCAGTTGGACTATTTATCACATGTTTCCCAGATCCCAAGTCAATAACACACTAACAAATTCAGGAAAACAATTTCTAGGTAAAACATTTAAGTTTACATGTTAAGCGTACAATCCAGAAATTTTTGTAATAAACTACTATACTGTATGTCCCAGCTGATGTCACAGATATCATAGAGCTGTTTAATATTGAAATCAATGCATTATTAATTACAGTCAATTAAATACTGCATACATTATCCTACTTTTATCCCCACATTGATAAAAATTAACACAGATTAATTAACAGATTAATTGACTTTTTGTCTATTCAAATTGTAGCAAATCCCTGAGGAATCTTTATACTTTAGCAACTCAACGTTTGGTTTGGTTTGCATGTCAACGATCTGTTAGCCAAAATAAATCAAGCGACACATGAAAAAAAAGTACATTTGTCCCAAATAGGATTTTTAAATTAAATTATACATATGATATTGAAATCCTTATATTTGTTGTTATTAAATTGTCATGCAATAGATAGACCTTAACATGAAAATGATCAATTTGAAACAATTATTTTTAAATTATTATTACAGTATACATGAAATGCATGAAGTAGTTGAATTTGCCATTGACATCTCAATTGTTTTCAATCAAGCCATTATTTTAGACCCCTTGGGGTTGTGTGCAGTGCTGTACAATATTGCTGCTAAGCCGCTTACAGTCAGAGACTTCTGGAAACGGCCTGAGAAACAAAGGAACATTTGACACTATCTGCTGCAGCATCAAACATGTATTAATGGCGTAATCACAGGGCTCTTTGAAGATTAGATTTGCCTCAAATAAAAGCACTCTTTAAAGCCTTGTTGCTTTTATTTACCAAACAAAAGCTGAACGTGTTAGTGCTGATCAGTTTTAATTTTTATAGTTTTATCTATCTAAAGGTTTTAATTACTCTAATTATTTGAATACTTTCTCTTCATGCTTGCCTATAATAATCTACATATTGTATTTGATAGTGCTGCCTTTAGCTCTGTAGGCTTTTTGTCTTAGAAGTGGATACATTTATTTAAATGTTAACGTCAGGTCTATACAATGTTTGCTCCTTTTGTCATTAGGTAGATCAAAAATTGTAAAGTTTTTATGCAAATTTGACACAATTTATAATGGGGTGGTAAGAAACCTTTTAATTTATTAAGTATATTTCTTGTCATTCTAAACCTCTTGCCATGAATAATACACGTTCATATGATACTGTATATGTGCCTCCTGTAGCTCAGGTCACCCTAAAAGATGCTCTGCATGTCCATTCAGAAACTTAGTGATAATCACTACAAGGTTTCAGTTTTTAGTTGTATAGCTGAACAACCAAAACAATACATCTAACACATTTCAGATAACATGGGCTAATTAAATTAATATGGAAGTGATGTACTTTGACAATGTAAGCAACCCCATCTGGTTGTGTTGCGGGTTTGTTTTTGCCTGAAGACTTCTTCAATAAACTTGCAGAATGGGGGTGATGGGTTAGTTGTACGGCTAACTTAGCAATAAGTGACAACCAGCCCTCCGTGTATTTGGAAAGATGTGTAGCATGTTAGCACTTGGAGCCAAATGTTGCTGGCTTGCAGACCCAAATCTTTCCAAATTAGCTTCTGCATGTATCAACAACAATGCATGCAGTTCTGTATGTGTCATGATTACTTGCCTGGAAAATCCTTGAAAAGAGATGTTCATGCTGGAAGCCAGGTGTCATCTCCTCACAGCTGTGTTTAGTGACAAGCCTCCTGGTGTCACCTGCTGTTCCTTGTCTCTCGTCTCCCTCTGTCGGCCTCCCCCTTGACCCCCCCCAGCTCTGTCTCTCCATCTCTGAATGGGGCGCTGGACAAGAAGTTGTTAGAACTCTAAGGACACAGATCATAAGAGTGTCAGACTCTTTAATTCTAAAATGAAATATTACTGATGGTTTCCAATTACTGCGTAATTCCAGGATTTTAGGGCCACTTCAACTGTTTCCTTTGATTGTTCTTAACTTAAAGGTCAAGTCTAATGCTTCAGCTTTTCTTTGACATATGCTGGAATCCTCTGGGTGGAAAAAACGCTGTATGCTGACACACATTAAAGAGAGATGTACTTGGCAGCTGGGATAGCAAGACAGTTCAAGGAGATTTATTGAATCTCTGACACATCTGCCCTTCTTTTCATATCTAATTTGATTTGACACAATAAAAAATATATGGATTAAACATTCACAACCCCTCTGTGATGTGTTGATACTATTCTAATTTCAATAGCTAGTTTGTGGCACATATTAATTCAGCATAAGTTGACACAACACAACCTTGTAGGTAAAGACACTGTACTGATCAAAAATAATTTGGCATATTCATGTCATTTTAATGTTTTCCTTAAGACAAAGCTGTTTATTTCTAAGGAGATTTCATGTATCCTACTTCTATACATAGATTGCCATTGTCACAAACAAAATACTTCCTAATAAAACTGATGTATCCTCCATCAAGGTGCTTTTGAAAAAGTATCACAGCAGATAAAAACAAATGAGAGGGGGTTGGTGTTCTATTCTTACCAGCGAGGGGCTCAGGCTAATAGCTAGTTGTCAGCTGCTAATGTGAGCCTTACTCCCAATCCAGCTGCGTAGTTTGTCTCCATATCCTGTTCCACATCAATGAGGGTTGCATAATTAGACAAAAGTTATCCAAACTATTGCTGTGGCCTCTTCTGTGGGTGGGGGGTAATTAAGAGGCCAGAGCGGTACGCTGGAGAGTAACAATCAAAGACGGGCAAATGAGCCACAGTAAGAGCGAATGCGTTAGCTAGTTTCAGGCATCATAACAGGTTGGTTGAACAGATCGGATCAACTAACAAAGGCTTAAAGTGGATAGAGTGTTGCCATGACACCAACAAAGCCATCTTATTTTGGTATCTGTCTTGTGGATACTGTACGTTTGTTAAGGATCATTTGAAAAGAGACAACCCCTAAATAACATTTGTTTGTCCTACAAGAAATACACTAGTGTAATTGTTGTTTCTATTGTTTTGAATATTATTAGCTGTATTTGACCCTAGCAATGTTCTAACAAGCGACTCAACAGCTTCCGTTCATACATGTATCTATCCAGCTCTTCAAGCAAGCATACATTTAGTGGGTTAATAGATGTTGCATTGTTTCAGTCTGCACACTGCAGACAATCTATGGTTATAATGCTATGCTGTTAGAATGCTCCCCTGGTGCTAAATCAACCTGAGTCTAGGGTCATCTAACTGTGAAGGCTTGCCACTGATTTATTCCCAAAGTCTGGGAAATACTAGGCCTTTCATTAAACCTCCCTACTGGTTCAGAGAAGACAGAAGGAGAGGGTGAGTGAAAATAGAGATGGAGTGGGGGAAAAGAGGAAGGCAAATAAGAGAGGGAGAGAGAGAGAGAGAGACAGAGAGAGCGATGACCAAATAGTTACAAAAGGCAGCAGTGGCTCATGTTGTATTGCCACGTTTATAAATGGTTCATTCTTCCATGATTGAAAATTTGAGAGTGATGCTTTCATTAGCCTGCACGGGAACTATGATTGATATCATGCATGTACTGTCCAAACAAATGGTTCAGGGAATGTCCTCAGAGGAGAATTTTGATATTGACAATAAAACAATTGCTCCCCACTTACTGTAGGCTTATGAACAGAATGAACTGGGTTCATGAGGTACATTTCTAAATTGACACACTGTACTTAAGACAAATGGTCTATCATAGAATAAATAATACTGATTTTGTTTGAAATAGAGTACAATAGTAAAGGTGTGCATAGGCATATGGTAGATAGTTTGACAATAACATTTTCTGGATATAACAATGAAACAAAAGATATTATTAGGTAGAAATTCTGAGTCGGTACACAGAGAGAGAGCACATGTTCCACAGATGCTGAGGTAATTGGTGAGCATTGATGACAGTGAGTAACATGAGCACAGAGATAATGACTATAATTTATACAGATTGGGTGCCCGGAGAAGAGCTTCATTCATACAGGCAGATTTTACTAAATCTCTGTCATTCAAAAAATGACATAAATATTTAATTATCTTCTTCTCAACCTCTATTATAATTCGTAACACCTGAGGTCAAATGCTATCAGACACTTGCAATGTTCCGATGAAGACTCTTCAAGTGGAGTGAGTGAGGAAGGCCTTGGCTAACATAGCACCTCCTGGTGTATTCAGCAAGACACCCATCCTGACAGCTTTGGTTTCATTTTACCCCTGACCGCAGAACAGCTCATTCAGACACAGAACACTCACCACACCACCAGAAAAACATGAGTGGGTGGCTCACTAACAATGAGAAAACTTGTACATTTCCACTTTATTGAAATGGGTAATGTAACCTTTGCATTTGACTTATCATATAACCTGCCGTGGGAACAGAGGATTGATTTTAGCAGCAAGGAAAACAGGCAGTGTGTAGGTTGGGCTGGTATGGCATGGATGTTCGTCAGAGCTAACGTCCGTTTATTTCGTCAGGGATATTAATACACTATATCACATTAATATGATCCATGGTAACAGACAAGACGAGTAGTAAAGTGTGACTGCTGTAAAAAACCTGTGTTTATTATCTTCTTCAATGCTAAATCTTTCTAATCTGTGAAAGGCGATTTATTCTGTTGCCAGGTGCATGTGGTGTCATTTTCTTTCACTACATACAAGGAAGTACTGTGGACACTGTGGATCTCTGAACACATACAAACCTTCCACGCTGTGTCCGGAATACCACAAGCCATGCCACATATTCATTAAAGTAGTACACCAACAGAAGCTTGCATCCAAGTTAAATAAAATATTAGAAGGAAAATAGTTAATGGACAAGCACTAAAAAATAAGATCTTGAGTACTCTTCACATTACAATATATTTTTTTCAATTCTGTCTCGCTACTAGATACTAATTGTTCAGTAAACCAAACCGTGGGTGAAATTAGAACTGACCTGTCACTCTTTCAGTGTACAGTAGAACACATGGTTTAATGAGTTCAAGCCATATGATTAACACATCAGTCAGTAGAGTGTATTTGTGTATTTTATGTTCAGCTTAAGCAAAAGGTGGTTTTAAAAGTTTTTTTGCCCAGTATGGCTCTTTTACTAGTGAAGATGAATCCTGCACACTAGATACAGACACCATTTCTTCCTTTCTGTCAGTCTACCGGGCCTGCTCATCCAACATCACCAGAGCCTCTCTCTACCGACCAGGGCTCGCTGCTCTGCACTAACTTGAAACACAAATAACTAAGTAGTGTCACATTAAATCACAACACTTGTTACAGCAAGCATGCAAGTACTCAATATGGGACTATGCATTTAACATTTGAATTACCAGTACAACTATAGCTATCTGTCTTTTTAATGAGCAAGGACTCTACCATTAGTTGACTATAAGATGTGAAGTTAGCTGCGCAAGCACTACTGTAATGTAGCCAACCTTTCTGTATTACAAATTTAACGTCAGTTCGTCGTTATGATGCGTCAGTAGAAAAGCTAGCTAGCTAAATATGACAATGTTGGTTAGCTATGTTTTTGAGTAACCCAAAACACATATTGTAAATTCTCCTTCCAGGTCCTCCCAGGTTGACCTTGGAGTTGAACCCAGCATAGACCCCGCAACATATAACACACTACTGCTCCCCTTAAAAACTGGTTTGGAAAACTGTACCTTTTCTCCCACCATTTGCGGCTGCTCATTGGGGGAGCGTATTCAAAATAGACACGGAGCCTGCTGTCCTCCTCCTCTGCTGACACCCAGCCAGTAGTCCCACCAGTCTCTCCCATATTGACTGCCTCAATGAAGAAAGGGTTGTCACAGCCACAAAGCCACACCGGTCCTTGCTGTCTCCTTTGCTGTCTCTTTTTCTTGTGGTAAGTCATTCTGTCAGGATTTAGGCTGTACATAGCTCTGCTTTCCATGGTGCTGAATAGGCTGAGACAAATGTGAGGAGACAAGGTGAAAATAAATGCTGTTTAATAGACGGAAAACACGAATAAATACTGCCATGTGGGGCAACACATAAAATAATATAAACACCAACACGTTACATGGGTGACACACATAACCAATAATATATAACCACATATATAACAAATAACCGACAGCTACACAACATCAAGGCAGAACTTAAATACAGAACTAATTACCAAGTGAGTGTAGCTGAGTGATTAATTAGAGACATACTGTAGATTGGATAACGAAAAATCATGTGAAGGGTCATGTGATATGGGAAGTGGGAAACCAAAAAGACACTATTCACACAAGGCAGAAATCAAAATGTACAGGGGAGAAACTGAAATGCTTATGTCAAGTCCTGGAATGGGAACCGTGACATATTCAATTTTGCCTATGCTGTATGTTTAAGTGATGTTGTCTAAAAAATCTCACTGGTGAAAATAATCACCAACTAGTGTCTGCATAAATAACAAAGCAATGTCAATTTTTTATAATTTTCATCCAACCAGATATATAAATATACTATAAATATTTGTTTTTATTTAGAATGTGAGAAAATACCAATATCAATTTATATCAATAATCAAATTATACACACTTATTAATGACAAGTACTGTATGTAAAGCAAAGTACAATAACGTTCAAAAAGAAATATATATATTATATACAGTAGAGTAACTACATATAGGTTCATCGTCTACACATTTCATCAAAGAATAGAAATGTCACACTGTGCAAACAACGTTCTGATGTCATAAACATATCTTACACAACTTAAACAACGAAAATGGGGGTCGCGCACACACATGACTACTAGCACCAACCGCCAATCCAACAGACTTTGCACTTTTTTACAAAGTCTCACAGGTGGCAGATAGAAATTCCACCACTCACCTTACAATGTACTGCAAAAACACACATCCAAAAAAGACAATAACTACTGTATCTAAATTAATGCTTAAAGTGAACAAAATGATCTTCCCATGCAGATAATGTGATTTCCTATATGTCTGAAAATCTAACATAATAAGTAAATCATTCTTAAAGTAAGATAAAATATTTAAAATGATAAATACAATGTACAGTGCCTTGCGAAAGTATTTGGCCCCCTTGCACATTTTGACCTTTTGCCACATTTCAGGCTTCAAACATAAAGATATAAAACTGGAATTTTTGTGAAGAAGCAAGAAAAAGTGGGACACAATCATGAAGTGGAATTTATTGGATATTTCAAACTTTTTTAACAAATAAAAACGGACAAATTGGGCGAGCAAAATTATTCAGCCCCTTTACTTTCAGTGCAGCAAACTCTCTCCAGAAGTTCAGTGAGGATCTCTGAATGATCCAATGTTGACCTAAATGACCAATGATGATAAATACAATCCACCTGTGTGTAATCAAGTCTCCGTATAAATGCACCTGCTCTGTGATAGTCTCAGAGGTCCGTTGAAAGCACAGAGAGCATCATGAAGAACAAGGAACACACCAGGCAGGTCCAATATACTGTTGTGGAGAATTTTAAAGCCGGATTTGGATACAGAAAGATTTCCCAAGCTTTAAACATCCCAAGGAGCACTGTGCAAGCGATAATATTGAAATGAAAGGAGTATCAGACCACTGTAAATCTACCAAGACCCAGCCGTCCCTCTAAACTTTCAGCTCATACAAGGAGAAGACTGATCAGAGATGCAGCCAAGAGGCCCATTATCACTCTGGATGAACTGCAGAGATCTACAGCTGAGGTGGACGGGTCTGTCCATAGGGCAACAATCAGTCGTATACTGCAAAAAAAATCTGGCCTTTATGGAAAAGTGGCAAGAAGAAAGCCATTTCTGAAAGATATCCATAAAAAGTGTTGTTTAAAGTTTGCCACAAGCCACCTGGGAGACACACCAAACATGTGGAAGAAGGTGCTCTGGTCAGATGAAACCAAAATTGAACGTTTTGGCAACAATGCAAAACGTTATGTTTGGCATAAAAGCAACACAGCTCATCACCCTGAACACACCATTCCCACTGTCACACATGGTGGTGGCAGCATCATGGTTTGGGCCTACTTTTCTTCAGCAGGGACAGGGAAGATGGCTAAAATTGATGGGAAGATGGATGGAGCCAAATACAAGACCATTCTGGAAGAATACCTGATGGAGTCTGCAAAAGACCTGAGACTGGGACGGAGATTTGTCTTCCAACAAGACAATGATCCAAAACATAAAGCAAAATCTACAATAGAATGGTTAACAAATAAACATATCAAGGTGTTATATTGGCCAAGTCAAAGTCCAGACCTGAATCCAATCGAGAATCTGTGAAAAGAACTGAAAACTGCTGTCCACAAACACTCTCCATCCAACCTCACTGAGCTCGAGCTGTTTTGCAAGGAGGAATGGGCAAAAATGTCAGTCTCTCGATGTGCAAAACTGATAGAGACATTCCCCAAGTGACTTACAGCTGTAATCGCAGCAAAAGGTGGCGCTACAAAGTATTAACTTAAGGGGGCTGAATAATTTTGCACGCCCAATTTGTCAGTTCTTTATTTGTTAAAAAAGTTTGAAATATCCAATACATTTCGTTCCACTTCATGATTGTGTCCCACTTGCTGTTGATTCTTCACAAAAAATTACAGTTTCATATCTTTATGTTTGAAGCCTGAAATGTGGCAAAAGGTCGAAAAGTTCAAGGGGGCCGAATGCCTTCGCAAGGCACTGTATGTATTCTTGTTCAGATTTGTCATTTTTGCAGTGTGATTGCAAATCATTTTGGTCTTGAAAATGTATTCAGATTTAGCCTATTCATGATGCATTTACCTATAAATTATGACACACTAGTATCCAGTACTTATTTTTTTATTTGACCTTTTTTTACCAGGTGGGCATGTTGAGAACAATTTCTCATTTAAAATTGCGACATGGCCAAGATAAAGCCCTGAGGTGCAAATACATAAAGATACACATGAATTACACTACAATAAAATAAAGAATAAAAAATAAAATAAAAACAGGAATATAGGGTGTGGCATACGTGAAAGTACACAAGCTATTTTTTATAATAAAAAGTATTGTATCAGTATCGATATCGGCGATACTGGCCGTGTATTACTTGGTATGAAATTTTGCAGTATCGTCCACCCCTAGAATCCACGCATCAAGCGTGACTCGCTTTCTCACTGCAGTGCCTTCACGCGAGCGTGCGGACGTCAAAAGTTACATTAGGTGCATTGATGTAATTCTGTTTGGTTACGTCCAGGCATGTGCACACTCAGTGGGGGCTTGGCCCCTGCTCTTTTAACCTCAGACTCAACAAGTGCCCTTTTGGTGTAAAAGTTTCTTTAAAATAATATTTTAAATACTATAATGTGAATCCACTCATCAAAATGAAATTGTCAGATATTTTACGGCCTCCATCCACCCCCTCTAATAAATGTTATTTTCCAACTTCAGTCCACGGAGGATTAAAACAATTCGTTGACTATTCAGTACTCAGCAATGCTTGACACCCACAAACCTTTTTTTAGACACAACTTACAGGTTAGCTGACCTATTATCCTTTTTTCAGCAGAAGTTAGTTTGCAGTGGCCGAAAGCATGGCTTTTTTTGTACATCATCACGCTGAAAATGAACAATATTGGGCTCAGTAGGGCTGAGATCCTCCGAGTGGCAGCGTCGGGTCTGTGGCAGTTGTGTGGCATCAAAGAGGTGTCAGAACATTGAGGAGTGTGTGGCAGTCTGTGTAGGAGCTAGGCACTGCCAGGCGATCCGTGGTACTCGTCGACACCCGTTGGCAAGCTTACCTCAGTGACTACCTGTCGTCAGTTTATAAATATATATAGTGTGAAAACATTTAGATGACTGACTGCCCATACTAAGCATTTTATCTACATCTGAGGTTTGATGCCATATTGTGTGCCCAACGTAAACGAAGCCCAAATAACCTTTGATACTAGGCTATACAATTTACACTAAGCCAAATAAACGGGCTAGTTCAATGACATTGGTTTGGTTTATCTTCCTTGTTTAATAGAATTTTGGAGACAATAGAATTAAATGTACATAATTATTGGAAATTGCCTTTTGTGTCAACGTCCCGCCACTTTAGCTTTTCTTTGTCAGAACACCTATTTAGACTACATGCTACTGATAAAAATACTGACAATACCATGTTTAATTCTTTGAACAGTTTTACAACAACAACACTTAGAATATTAATAGAATAGTCCATATAGTCCAATAAATGGTTGGCTTGTTGCGTGCGTGTCACTACCGAAGGTGTTGTGGGTATTGGAAGGATTGGAAGTCGAAGCAGGAAGGAGCGTTCAATGATGTTTAATGAACGGACATGATGAGGGTTCAGGCATGGAACTGGAGGAACTGATAACCCTATAGTAGCTGCACAACGTACTAGGAACATATAGCCATGATGCTTTAACGCGTCATCGGGCATGATACTCTATTTCTGTAATGTACGCCTGGCTCACTATAACATACACATTATGTACGACACATGAAGAGGTGAAGCCTCAATTGTAGTTAGGGGAATTTGAGAGAATATTATACCATTAATATGCACAATAAATTAATACATCAATAAATGATATATTTCCCTTTCCCCTTTGGGGGGCAATGTTATGAGTTAAACAGGTAGATAATGGCTTAATAGAAAGCGTGGAGAATGATCTTATTGATCTTAGTTGCCTCGTAGATATTTAATATCTATAAAT
>JACXGM010008316.1:0-28944 GCA_016801145.1 Umbra pygmaea
ATTATATGGATAATTAAGGTGTTGTGAAGTGATCAATATTAGCCTATCATTTTATTAAGCATGGCCCAAACATAACCTATTGTTGAATTAACACAAACGTTGTTATTGAAAATAATAATATGTTGTCTTTTAAAATGTCTTTTTTTTGGGGGGGGGTATTTTTGACCTCAGTATTTGTTAAATCCTGGTTACGGCCTTGCCCACCTGTGTGGTGCTATGTCAGTCTGTGTCAGTCTGCGTGACCCACCTGTGTGGTGCTGTGTCAGTCGGTGTGACTTACCTGTGTGGTGCTGTGTCAGTCTGTGTGACCCACCTGTGTGTTGCTGTGTCAGTCTGTGTGACCCACCTGTGTGTTGCTGTGTCAGTCTGTGTGACCCACCTGTGTGTTGCTGTGTCAGTCTGTGTGACCCACCTGTGTGGTGCTGTGTCAGTCTGTGTGACCCACCTGTGTGGTGCTGTGTCGGTCCAGCAGGTCATTGCTGATGTAGGCCTGTAGTACCGTGTCCCTCTGCTCACCATGTAGAGAACGGGTCAGCCTCTGGGATGAGAAAATACACAGCATGACCTCACACACACTGCTATACCCTAAAACTAACTTTAAAGGATCCATCCAGAACCTTAAACTCCCCTAAATCGTTGTGCTGGTCATGTTTCCCACCTGTCAAGACTACAACTTCTCACTGCATATTGTACTTCCAAAAACGGTCACAATATGTGGCCAGTGACATCTTTTACATCAGAAGGATGTCCTTTGGATATAAATACAACTTCTGTAGTGAGTTATGGAATATATTTATCTTCCTCTTTCAAAAACGCACTTGTAAATCTATAAAACCTATTTCTTGAAATTTAAAAAACATTTATTTTTCCCTACACTATGTAGTGTTTTATTACACAGAAACACAACGCCTACAATTCTTAACGGTTATCAAAGATGGACCTGTGATTGCCGCAATTCCTGTTGAAATGGGAAATTAAAAAATAAAATAATTAAAATCATTGTACCTATTACTAGTTTGATGTAATGATGGAATAAATGCATAAAATGGATTTTTTTTGGAATCCTCAAGGAAATGCATAAATTCCAGTAAAACAACCAACGAACAAAGCCTGTTGAATTTCTCTGTTTGTAACCACACCCACTGGTCCGCTTTGTCCTGGACAAGTACTAGATATTTTTTCCTCCAATATCAACTGGTACGATACGCTCCCCAGTGGGAAATTTGTAGATGGGTACACCATCCGTGCCGTGATTGGTGTGGACTGGCGCGGTCTGGTGCTGTAATGTAATTTAAATTCCGGACCTTGTGGTACTTTAAGTGCAGACTGATAAAGAAGTGCCCAAAATGTACTCTTGGTCTTCTCGGGTGCATTGGCAGAGACAACATTGTATATGACTTAAATCATCTATGGTAACGTTTCTAAATACTACATTGCTCAAAACTATTAAGGGAACATGCAAACATCACAGTATTACACCATGTCAATTAAACTTCAGGGATATCTGTCCAGTAAGGAAGCATTAGTGGTCGGGAATCAATGTCACCTGTTTTGGTGCAAATGAAAGTGACAACAGGTGCACTTGAGAGGCAACAGCAAGACAACCCCCAAAAGGGAATGGTTTTACATGAGGTGGCTAAAGACAATTGCTCTCTCCTTATCCTTCCTGAATTTTACTTCTTCAGTTTTGCCTTTTCCTTGTCACTACTGGTAGCATGAGGCGGTACCTGCAGCCCATTCAGGTTGCACAGTTAGTCCAGCTCCTTCAGGATGGCACATCCATACATACTATCTTCCCGCAAGAAGGTTTGCTGTGTCTCCCAGTACAGTCTCAAGAGTATGGTGGAGATACAAGGAGACTTGACCTTACACGAGGAGACCTGGAAAGGGCCGTAAAAAGGCATCAACCCAGCAGCAGGACTGGTATCTTCTCCTTGGTGCAAGGAGGAACATGAGGAGCACTATCAGAGCCCTTCAAAATGACCTACTGGTGTGCATGTTTCTGACTAATTTGTCAGAAATTGACTCCATGAGGGTGGAACGAAGGCCCAACGTCCTCTAGTAGGATCTGTGCTAACAGCCCAGCAACATGCAGCTCGATTGGCATTCGCCAGAGAACACCAGAATTGGCAGGTCTGCCATTGGCGCCTCGTTCTCTTCACAGATGAGAGCAGGTTCACACTGAGCACATGTGACAGACGTGAAAGAGTCTGGAGACGCTCTGGTGAACACTATGCTGCCTGCAACATCAATCCAGCATAACCGGTTTGGCGGTGGGTCAGCCTGTAATTTCAATGGTTTACTTTTTGTTTTCAGCTTTCAATCGGTTGGTGATTTTGGTTTCCATTGACCGCTGTTTCGTAATTTTTATTTTAACTAATCGCACAATGGTACAGTAAAGATTTTTATCTGTAATATGTTTTGGTCATCGGGACCCAATGTGTGATTTGAGTGTTCCCTTCATTCAAATCAAACGGATTTACTTTAACCCTAAACTGAAATAATACAGAATCGAAACCTAACCTCTAGTCCTAAACATAACCATGAATGCCTTAATCCTAACCCTAAATTATAGCCCCCTCCCCCCCACACAGACCCACACACACACTCCACACACTTACACCCAATGAATAACACATACACACAGACAGGAGGGGACACGGACACATCCACACAGTGTTATTAGTAGCAGGTAGTAGAGTGAACTACCCACCCAACGCAGGGCTTGCAGCAGCAGTGCTTTCAGTCTGTCTGGGCCCCCCAGTAGGTCTCTCCTCAGCTTGTGGTAATCTAGCGATGGGAGCAGAGGCACCTCCTTAGGCCTCCTGCATGGGAGAACGAAGGAGGTTTTTCAGAAAGGCTGTGGATCACTCTCTCTAAAAATCCAAGGCAATAACACAAATAATGTTGCTTATCCCCTGGAATTAAGTATGTACTTCATTCATCGTTAAATATGTGTTGTTTTAGGTGTTATTGTTTCATTTGGAAAGGTTTGAAATAAGTGGGTCGACAGGATAAAATGGGAAGGTTGGAGCTATGCATTATCCCCCGGTCTCTGGGATTAAATACCAACAGACCCTCAGGACCTAAGTGTATGTTTTGGGAAAGATATCCCGCTTCAAAGCAAATCGATCATCAAACAAGCCTTGTATTCAATAAGGCCATATTTAATAATGGCTACGTGTAAAATAGTAGGACTTATTAAATATCAACAACTACATGTACTGTACTGTAGGAGGACTTTGATTAAAGGTACAATATGTAGTTTTCCAAAACAATAACAAAAGACATACTTTGCATTAAAAAGCAAACATCACTATACCTATATTATATATCATTCTTAGTTGTGTACTTACATTATCCTAAATGTTTCCATCAACTTTCAAACCCAGATAAATTTGTTATGTAATTCGAAGACACGGGACGTTTAATTTTGTCTTCCGTCAATGACGTCATATAACCTTTGACTGCTGTAGTTGCTCTAAGTTCCAGGGAACTGCCAAACATAACGTGAATAAAGTTATAATATTTTTAACAATACTTTACTTTGTCAGTGAAAATTTTTTCTGCCGGAGATGCTAGATTGGAAGGTTGTCATTGATGACGACAACAAAACCCATGATCCCACGCTACTTCCCGACGTCATCCAAGTACATATTTTGCTATTGTTTTGATTGAGAGACCCCTAGCGGCCAAAAACTACATATGGAACGTTTAAGAACAGCTACATGTACTTAACAAGGACTTTAATGGTACTCCTTCGCAATTTCAACATTCATTTAGGGCAATGTTTTGGTCACATGGATCTTGCCAAGCTAAAAACAGTACATGTATTCAAGTACCGGTACATGGTGCTTTTCTCAAATTGGTACATGCTGGGTTAACAGAATAACAGATATGGGACTCACGGAGGTGCAATCGAAGCCCGTAGCATGGAGGACGCCTAGGACAGAGAAAAACAAGACAATGTAGTGTGACAATGTTGATTACATCAGAGTACCCGCACACCTTGAGATTACTGACACAATTATTGGTGTTGTTGTTGTTTTCAGGTGCCTTTTGCGAACATCTTTTGATGTAGAAAAGATGCCATGACACATTGGTTTTCTATCCAGAAGATAAGCTTTCACTTACCCAAGGTTCCAACTTCCCCTCCTAGATTAACAAGGCCAGGTTAACTAATTAATGGACAATGTAATTAAAACGGAAAGAAACAGGGGTGTGTGCGTGCAGGTTATGGTTTGGTCACATGCACCATGTCCCGGGCGTTACTTATAGCAACCTTTCCATGCAATGAGTCACATGCCTGTTTCAATAAGCAAGAGGAACCAGTAAGGAACAGAGTTGTTAGAGATATGAAACACACTGAGCTGTGGTTTTATTACTGCTGAGCCTGTCCTAGGGGCGCAGATGGCTCAGTGGGTAGGGAGTCAGACTTGTAGTCAGAAGGTTGCCAGTTCGATTCCCGACTGAGCCAAATGTTGTTGTGTCCTTGGGCAAGACACTTTACCCTAATTGCTCCCAGGTCGTTGCTGTAAATAAGAAATTGTTCTTAGTCAACTTACCTGGTTAAATAAAGGTTAAATAAATAAAATAAAATTTAGAAGACATACTGTATACGGAACATCCGGAAGTCCCTCACTTTTTAATTACTTTGTTTGTGTGGAGGGTGGGGGGATTTTCAACTTAAATCCAATCTCAAAACTGGGTGATAAGCTTGAGGATTAAGTTAGGGTGTGACCCTTATCTACTGAGTTTAAGAGCCCATTTTTGGTCTTGGTGTAGAGTAGGTCGAATTTAATCCAATGGGGTTGGTCTCTTTAATCCAAGGGGGTTGGTCTGGTGTCTTGGTCTCTAAAAATGTCTGTTGACCCAAAACACAGAGGTGTCCATGTATGTCTTATTGTGCCAGGTTTGCTGTAGAAAACACATCCACCTGCAACAGCGCTGACCTGAATTAGTTCAGTTGGCCCTAAACCGAGCCTGAACATTAGTAAAACCATTCCAAATGCTAGAAACATTTACATTTCTTCTTGACTTTCCTTTTTAGTTACAGTGCATTCATAAAGTATTGCAGGTGCTTCACTTTATTCCAAAAAGGATACAATTCATTATTACCCTCAAAATTCTACAACCCTAACCCAATAATCTAGCACGGCGTTCGTGGTTAGACTGGTCGAGTCTGTTTTCCCAAGATGGCACCTGGCTCTATACGTGAACAGTACTGTCCTTTAAACTATATTTTTTATAAACGGTCTGTACACTTACAAAGTTCTCAGTGCTTCGGTTTGCATGTAGGGACCCTCATTATGCTACCGTGGTGCTATTTTATAAGTGTGGTGCTATTTTGTAATAGTACCTACTGACAAAATGATCTAAGAACACTGAAGCAGCAGATTTTGTGGAGAACAAAATTGTGATATTCTCAAAATGTTTGGCCCCAACTGAAGATGTACTGTAAATGAAGCAAGCCTAAACAAGTATCCCATAATTATGGTGTTGTATTCCAATTACGGTATGGTGTTGTATCCAGTTTCCCCTGACTGGAACACCAACAAAAGCTTTAAACTTAAAATTCTTGGAATGGGGAAATCGAAAAATGTTAAAACCCTTTACGTGAAGGCCTCTATTGTGTTGTGGAATTGATATACAGGCTGTTTTTTATGTAATTTAGTATAATAAAGTCTGCACCATCATCTTTCTTTAGAGTGTCTCAGTGGTAAGGGAGTCAGACGTATAAGCAGAAGAATGCAGGTTTGACTCCCGATTGGGCCACATTTCATAGTGCCCTTAAGCAAGGTGCTTTATCCTAAGTTACTCCAGGGTCCTGGATAAGAGCATCTGCCAAATGACTGAAATGTGTAACTTTTAGCAGAGACTTGATTTGAAAATAAACAGAGAGAGACGTGTGAACAAAACTGTCATACATAAAAAACTACTTTTCTATTATAGCTAGAATTGAAATGACAGTAAACTACAAACATGGGAAGCGTAATGATGGTGAATGCTTAACTAAGCCCCTGGCCACCTCTCTGGAGCGTGCTATCGGACTACTGGACCCTCAGTAGACCAAGGGAATTATTGCTAAGGCAAATGAGGACTGACGTCCCATTCAACTGATCTAATGGACATCAAATGAAGACACAGTAATATAGACCTGACAAGGGACGTTAGGTTGTAGGAGACAGGCAGGGTTCAGGAGGATCTGACATGTCAAGACACAAGCAAGACAGGAAAACGGGGTTCGACAGGAGAAAAGGATGAAATGTTTGTAAACTTACATATCCGTCATCATAAGGACTCATAGAGTAATATCCCTTTATGGACAAATTCAGTCAGACAGAAACACACACACAGAAACACACACACAGAAAGGAAGAAGCCATTGAATTAAAGAAGCAAAAAAGACACTAGCTTGAGACACACTAGGCCAGTTCAAACCAAACGAAGACGCACATCAGGAATGTGATCACGATGACATTAAAGTAGGAGAAAAAAATGGTTTGGGTGGGTGTAAATATAGTGTCATCAAAGCAAGTCAGCAAGACCCAAAACAGTTTTTGTTCCTTGAAAAAAGCCAAAAAAACGTACTTAACAGACACGTTGTGTATGCTAGGATTTGTGTGTAAGTTTGATACATAACATCACTCAGGACCAGCGTGGACAATTGGAAACAGAGACTAGGGCTGGATGGGTACAAGTCAAAATGCTATTGGTGGGTGCCTCAACACGACATTCTATGACAGTTTCTACGTAAAGTATTACACCAGATTTGTGAAGGTAGAGGATTGTGTTTTACGTACAAGATGTAAACCCTTTTGTCAGTCAGTAAGGTGTGTTTGTGTGTTCTACTGGTGAAACACATACAGAACATCTCAGGTTGAGGAGTGCCTGTGTACATAGTTATACAAAGCTGTAACTACGTGTCTGTTTTTGATACAGGTTTATACACACCGGACATATGTTCATATGGTACTGTCGTGGGGCTTTACTTTGCGTCTTGGTTAACATTTGGTCCCTCCCAGAACAAGGAGATGGGGAAAATTTGTTCTGAGAGTTTATTTTGATATGATATGTTGCTACACAATACTATGTAATGTCTACAGGTAACTTACTCAGGTAAAGAGACTACTACACAAAGCACAAGTGCTGGTGGGAAATGGAGTTGTTGTAACTCACAGTGCCGGGCCTGGTGAAGTCAACGCTCTGCGCTGCACTTTGCCTTAGCTGGCTGCTGAACAGACGGACACAGACACTCTGTAAGTACTCTGGGGACACCTGGAAAACAAAGCAGCCCCATGACACCCACATCATCTCTGGTGGGACTGTGTTGAGCGGGGGGCTATTTCTGGGTGTGTTGTGAGTGTAGACTACGTCAGGTGTACCGTACATGATGCTAGCGTGTGTTCAAGTGATTAGAGGTTTGTTATTTGTAGGCGAGCGGCTCGTTGTCAGTGCAAACATAAACAAACAGCTCAAGGACCGGGCTATTCTCTAAATGCTGGTGATGCAGGAGGACCGTACCATCTTCCCTCTGACGGTGTCCTCCAGGGAGTCCACTAGCTCTGCTGTGACGTCTATGAGTTTGTGGTGATCAGCCTGCATCCTGTGGAACCTCCTCATGTAGCCGCTGGCCCTGGTCTCTGCCTCAGCAAGCTGAAGCTGCAACTGATGAATGGAGTCTACACAGATGTGATGTGAACAAACACACACCCACAGTTAATATTCACAACCAGACACACACATACACACAGAATTAAACCAACACATACAGAGTTAAACCAACAATTAGACACAAACACACAGATTTAAAGCAACAAATTAGATATGCATGCAGATACACACGCAGATATAGTCTAACCAAACACAAAAAAACACACGAACACCACATAACACCACGAACAAGCAAACACATAGCAGTATTAAAGCTCTATAAGAAAGGAATAGGGTAGGCATGTTCATTTAAGTCAAGGGGACAAAAAGCTTAGACTGTTGGCCGGTAGTTGCCAACATTCAGAACACCCCTGGTGCCATGGTTACCTACACTGAGTGCACTGAATGTTAAAGGAAGTAGGGTTTCTCTACAGTCCTGGGACTGGGGTCCTTATAGCTTTGTCTGTAGGGCGCTTTGCAAGGCCATTCATGTGCCAGATTTGTATGAGGAAACTGCTATTGTAAAAATGGCTTTATATAATAAAGCTGATTGATTGAATAAAAATTATGGTATGCAAATATATGCACTCACTACTGTAAGTCGCTCTACTTACGAGCATCTGCTAAATAACCAAAATGTTATGTGCATAAATGATCCCAGTATGAATATTATGATGGGGCATAATGGATGTAATTCCTAAAATGCCACTGACAATATAAAGCCATTGATCAAAGGGCATGTGGTTTGGTTACGTAGTTTCGCCTAAAGCTTTGGTGTAGTTTCAAACGGTTTCAACCTTTGACATTACCGACTAATAAGAAATGACAATAAGTCAGAAACAAATAAGAGCTTAGTTGTGTCCATTCAGCACAGACAGGCTTAAATGATGTATATTTTACAGTCACCTTTGGTACTGCTTCCACCGTCATTCTGTGTAACCCAGAGGTTAAAGATATAACACAAAAACAAATCCATATGCTAACAGGCCACTAGATTACTAAGCCATTATCAAATATGCTAAGCCTACAGTATATCGGCACCATTATCTTTAAAGTCATTACATTTGGGAGGTGTCAATGTTTATACGTTTAAAAAAAGCTGTGGTTTAAACAGTAAGGTATTTTAATGTAATGTTCACAGACACCTTCCACAAACTCCCGTAGCTGCATAAACAATAGGAGTATGAATGCCCCTAATGCTGGTACAATGAGGAGAACCTCCCAACCGGATATGGGATAAACCTTGTCGTCTTTTAAGTGTGGAGTTGCACTAGTCATATGTAAAACCTAAATTAGGATTACACTGGACTCCGCAACCCCTTGGACAGACAAAGGATGGTGAGTTTCCAACACGGTTCAACCACATGGCGCCAAGCAGTCGATTCTTTTCACACTGCTCATCCAACACAAAAGCCTTTAGTCAGATCATACACGGGATGATTACGTTCACCAACTATTCTTCCGTGATTGATTTTAAAGGCACTCGATCTGCACACAAAAAGTTGCTGGAGAGTGAGGTGGCAGTGTAGATGATTTGGCTTATATATCTCAAATCCCATGCAGCGTTATGCCAATTTGGGGAAACCTGGAGAACACATAGTCAGGCTCAAACCACTGACTATCATCAGGTAGACTGTCCTGCAATGCAGCGACTTAGTCCATTACCCCCGACCCCTAAAAGAAGAAAGAATTGCTTTCTTGCAGATTCCTTCTAGACCATGCAAAATAAAGAAAGAATTACAGGTAAAGATTAAATTAATATAAAGTAAATGCATTAATTTAAAATGTCGGAGAAGCCATAGTCAGGCTCAAACTAGTTCTGAATGTTCTTGTTTAAGATTTAATGCAGCCTGGCTTTCAAGATATAAATCGGCTGAACTCCCTCGCCTAAACATGCATATGTAGTGGCTTGACTATGAGAAAAATTATCAGATTTTGTTTTCCACTCACTGATTCACTCTCTAGAGCCAATTTCATGTCCTTTGTTTCAGAATGGGTTAAAGGACTTTGACTTCACACTGGGGTGCCTTTCAATCTTGTAAGCCATTTTGGTCACTTAAGGATGAGGAGACGCTCTCTGAATACAGAGAAGCTTGGGAAACTGGCCACTAACTACTTGGCAGAGTTAAACCTTCACTCTCTTTGACTGGCTCCTACTAGCTACCAAGCCACAAGTGCCCAGGATGGCAAGCCACCCTAACAACAGTGTGCTGCCTGCTGATTCCAACCTCCTCTGACCATTGACATCATACAAGTCATGAGCTCTTTCTTGACGATTCACCTACTAACAATGTGGTGGTTCTTTAATTAAATTACCTGTTTTTTTAGATGAATCCATGTAAACATAGCATTGATTAATGTGTATTGTAGTATTATTACCAATACCTTATATAATTTCAGCCCTTCGGTTAAGGTTAATTACTGAGTAAAATAACATAATTACATTTTTAAAGACCAACATACTCTGTAAAAAAAGATTCACTTGTAGCTGAGTGCACTGACTAATTATCTCTAAAGCGTTTGTGAAGAAACTTGCATTATAAATGTATTTTAATGCAAGAAGTCTGCTATACAAACACAGATTTAAATTGTTTAACATGTAGTTTATGTTGCATTCAAAATGCTCTACATACACAGTAGAGATAAACAGAATGGGTCATGCTCAACCAGTCTGGACTGAAGGATACATATAACAACAGGAGCCTTGGTGTGTTGGAGACTTTTAGAGTCGCTGAGAGGAAATTCTCGAGCTTCTGCTTCATCTCTGGCATCCAGGAGTCCTGAGCAACGTCACAGAGATTAGAGAAATTCTAGATCATTTATTGAATCTGAGTGTTGTTTCAATCATTCAATGAAACAACACTCATTCATTCATCCAATGAAACAACACTCATTCATTCATCCAATGAAACAACACTCATTCAGTAATTAATCCAATGAAACAACACTCATTCAGTAATTCATTCATAGAAAGAAACAACGCTATTCAGTAATTCATTCACCCAATGAAACAACACTCATTCATCCAATAAAACAACACTCATTCATTCATCCAATGAAACACCACTCCTTCATTCATCCAATGAAGCAACACTTATTCATTCATCCATTAAAACAAGACTGATTCTTTCATTTATCCTATGAAATAACACTGATTCATTCATTCATCCAATGAAGTAAAATTGATTAATTCATTCATCCAATGAAATAAGATTGATTAATTTATTCATCAAATGACATAAGACTGATTCATTCAATGGAACAAGCCTGATTCATCCATTCATCCAATGAAAACAGGACGAGAGCAGCTGCACCTCAAAGAGATCTCTGAAGGAGGGGTGCACCATGGGATTGGGCACAAAAGGCAGGGCATAGTAGGGCAGGAACTCTGTGGTCTGGCTCAGAGTTGCCCCCCTTGTCTCCAGGTACTGCTTAAAGTGGCTGATCCTGCGCTCAAAGTCAGCCTGATCCTGTGGGACAAACATATTACAAAAGGAAATGGCTGATTTGTCGATTGCGTTTATTTGGTCACTCAAAGCAATAGGCTGCTGAAGCTTTGTGTAAATGGGTGAATGTATCGGACTGTATGCCGCATTTCAATGCCTGTTACTGGTCATGCATTGGATTATATTTAATACCTACATTAATAAGAATGAGCCCATATTCTTTTACTTAGATGAGAAAGTGAACTGAGATGAAATTCACTATGTGTGCTTCACTACTTTCACAAATGCTATAGGTTAAATGATTGTACTCTAGAAGATCACCATTTGAATCTAGCTGAACTAAGAAGGTAATACATTTTTGTCAAATGGCTGCATGGCGCAGTATCGCCATCTGTTGGCTAAAAGTTTTTTGTTTGTAATTTGACCAGTTGAGTATGTTATTTTTAGCAATGACCTGTGAGATATTTGGTTCAACTACTTTGTCTTGTTGGCCTGGGGATTACAACCAGGATCCTTTGGTTTACTGGCCCAATGCTCTTGACCACTAGACTACCCTGCAGCCCCAACTACACCCACAGAGAAAAGGCTTACATAAAAACAGCAACACCTACACTGTAGCTCTGATATGAAATGCACATTGTAATGATAGAGCTGAATGGCCCACTCCTGTGTTTAAGTACTATTTATTTTCTTTCATGGTCTGCTTGTCTATGCAATTTTTTACCAAAAGCATAGTATCAACATTGTAAAATCTGCCTATCTTTCACTCAAGTCAAATGTTTAAACTACTTGAATGAAAAACAATACTACTTGACCCAAAGCAAAATGATACCAAAAGACAATATGGTTTTGGGTAGATTATATACTTTTATATATTGCACATAAATGGAGTGAGCCAGGTAATAACTGAAGTGTACTTGAAAAGGAGACACATTATACGTACAGGTCTACCCATGCTGATTTTCAGGGGATAGATGGTGAAGTGGATGTGAAGGTAAAACTCCAGTTTCTGGGCTTGGGAGTCACAGTCCCTGACATGTAGGGGTACATACTCTGCCCACAGCTCGAAGAACACCTTGAAGTCACCATCGTCAAACGAGCTCAACAGGTCCTTCTGTAGTGTACAACAGTGGGTTAGTACCATGTGCAAAAACATAATGCCTACATCAACATGGCCGTTGGTCTAACATCAAACATAGACTTGAATAGGAATGTCTGCTCTAGAATATCCATTATATGGTTAGTACACTAGTTATTGGTTTTTATAATGGATGGATGTCAGTCATTGTAATTATTATTTACCTGGATGATCAATGCTTTTGAGTCCCGAAGACTGTTGCCTTTGGGCTTTTGAGTAATTTTTCCCTTGGTTTTACATTCCTTCTCAAAGTGATGAACCGTCTCTTCAAATTCACTAAATTTCAGATACTGGTAGAAAATATATGCAGATGTTATAGTATTTAGTTTTGATAACAACAAAGAATACATAATGTTTTCCTTACAACACAATGATGTTGCAGATATCTGCAACAATATGAAAATGTATGTATAGTTTTATATGGCTCTTAATAAAAGCCTCTGCTAAATTACTGGAATGTAAAAATGTATATGCACTACCACAGGTTGTGCTTATTCAAATTGGACTTGTCCCACACCCCTTACATTAGACATTTTACAGAGTTTTAGCATGTTATCTACATGTATTACCATCTTTAATAATAATAATTATTATTATTATTATTAAAAAGTAATGCAAACAGTTAACAGATAGACAGAGAGACAAGCAGTCTGCTTATTATTAAAAAGAAAAAGCACTTTTTACTATAGAAAACAGTAAACACAGACTGACTTGACAAATGTGTGTATTGTACTATCAAATCAAATCAAATGACACCAGCAGTTCTTGTAAAGACATTAGTCTATTATTAAACTGATTATACTGTACTGTACCTCCTTGATCATCCCAAGAAGATCAGCTTCACTGGCCAAGATGTCCCCCTGCATCTCCACTTTTTCCCTGGAACTCATGAGAACTATTGTGTGGTTGAATGACATGGGAAGGATGAATTGGATTAGTTTATTTGCTCATGACAAAACAATTTGCGTGTGAAATTAGGCATCCAAATAGGATCACACGACTCAAATCGAAGCTGATGGTTTTCAACAAAACAGCTATCTTATAAATTAATTAGTTCAGTAGTTCGCTAATTAGTTAACTACCTAGCTACCAAGATATTTGGTGGCTCGAATTTGGTGACTAAACTTTTAAGCTAGGTCGCTAGCTATTACTGCAGGTAATAGCTAGTATACACAACACACAAGTATTAGCCAGCTGGCTGCATTTGTAAACATTTGTTCCCATCTACTGTATAGCAAACCTTAGCATATTAGCTAATCATATATCGCTAGCTAGCTACATTAAGTTACCAACCATATGTGGTCAACGTTATGCTTTACCCTTCTCACATCGCATGAGTATACTTTAAGAAGATTACACTAAAAAATTTAATTAGTATTTAGCTAGTTTTACTACGCAGACGGCTAGCTAGCCCGTTAGCTAGCAACGAGAATATGAAGACGCCTAGAACGCATAGCAACCAAAAGGTGGTGAAATCCAGAGAGGAAAGGGAAGACAGATGTCGTAAATGTAAACAGAATACGGGGAGAGATAACAACAGTGCTCGGAGTTACACCAATGTGATCTGAGATGGCAGACTAACCTTACATTAAAACTCATTATACCTAATATCAACGTTCCAACTGTTTTTATTCACCTTTAGAAAAAAAAGTTTATAACCTATTTTATTCAGACTGGTCTGTGCTGATCAGGGCGGGGGCAAGAAGCAGACCAGCATCTGCCCTAGTGTGAGTAAACTGTCTCGATTGTGTTATCTTTGGTTTAAGAACAATCGGTCTTAAATCCGTTGCATCTTTTCAGTCAAGGACAAAATGTATTCAGTGTAGTATTTCCCAAACAATTAAACATTTGATCCGTTTTCAAAAATATAAATTTTTCTCAACATTGAGCTTGGTTATTCATTGACTTCCGTTAATTTGCGGAAGTAAATACATAGGTGAAAGGTCAAAGGTAAGGCACATTTTCTAAGCGCGGCACATTTCAGTTTGCCACAGTAATGATTTAGCTTCTTTAAACTACACCCATAACAATTTCCCTTGTTGAAATAACGTTACCGAAGAAAACGTTTATTAGAAGAATATATTAACACAATTGTGGTACAGTAAGTGGAAAGATTGTTACCAACTCCAAGCTAACTTGCTAATTGCTAATATGCTACCATCACTAGTTAGCATTTGATTTATATATATGCAATAGTATTCATGTCGAATTTGTAAGTAGCTAACGTATGTATGGACGGGGGTGAACTGCAAACCAAACATACTGCAACTAATTACCAGCACAATGCTTGAAGTATGTGATGTCAGGTGTGTTTCTTTGTGTTTACCAGTTTACGAGACTTCAAGCGATATGGCTGGCATTTTGTTTGAAGATATCTTTGACGTAAAAGACATCGACCCAGATGGGATGAAATTTGACAGAGGTAAGGTTTGACGTAGGCTACTGTACAGTCCTGGTCAAAAGTTCTGAGAATAACACAAGTATTGGTTTCCATAACGTTTGCTGCTTTAGTGTTCTTAGATCTTTTGTCAGTATTTACTATGGTATACATTACTGAAGAATAATTACAAGAATTCCATAAGTCTCAAAGGCTTTTATTGACAATTACTTGAAGTCAATATTTGCAGTGTTGACCCCTCTTTTTTAAAACCTCTGCAGTCTGCCCTGGCATGCTGTTGATTAACTTCTGGGCCACATCCTAAGACCTCTGCAGTCTGCCCTGGCATGCTGTCGATTAACTTCTGGGCCACATCCTAATTGATGGCAGCCCATTCTTGCATGATCAATGCTTGGAGTTTGTCAGAATGTGTAGGTTTTTGTTTGTCCACCTGCCTCTTGAGGATCGACCACAAGTTCTCAGTGGGATTAAGGTCTAGAATATTAGTCTGTCCCTGATGGTTTTCCTGGAGAAAAGTGGCTTCTTTGCTGCCCTTCTTGACACCAGGCCTTCCTCCAAGTTTTTACCTTGCTGTGTGTGCAGATGCACTCTGGGTAGTTTCCTGGCCGTGGACTCAAAATGTTGATGAATTGTTCCTCGAGCCACTTAGTTTGCCTTATGGCAAGGTGCTCTATCATGCTGGAAAAGGCGTTGGTCGTCACCAAACTGTTCTTGGATGGTTGGGAGAAGTTGCTCTTGGAGGATGTTTGTTCCATTCTTTATTCATGGCTGTGTTCTTAGAAAAAGTTGTGAGTGAGCACTCTCCCTTAGCTGAGATGCAACCCCGCACATGAATGAATACAGGATGCTTTACTGTTGGCATGACACAGGAGGACTGATGGTAGCGCTCAGACAAGGTGTTTTCAGGATGACCCAAACAATTGGAAAGGGGATTCTGAGATGCACTTACACATGCCTGCTGCCATTCCTGAGCAAACTCTGCACTGGTGGTGTCCAATCCCAGAGCTGAATCAACTTTAGGAGATGGTCCTTGCGCTTGCTGGACTTTCTTGGCCGCCCTGACGCCTTCACAATAATTGAATCTCTCTCGAAGTTCTTGATGATTTGATAAACGGTTGATTTAGGTGCAATCTTACTAGCAGCAATATCCTTGACTGTGAAGCCCATTTTGTGCAAAGCAATGATGACAGCAT
Source organism: Umbra pygmaea (assembly GCA_016801145.1). Lineage (NCBI taxonomy): Eukaryota > Metazoa > Chordata > Actinopteri > Esociformes > Umbridae > Umbra > Umbra pygmaea. Next base: position 15,829 of record JACXGM010008316.1, read on the forward strand.
TGATAACTCAATGATAACTCAATCAGCATGACAGTGATCTGCAGCCTTGTCCTCATCAACAGTCACCTGTGTTAACAAGACAATCACTGACATGATGGCAGCTGGTCCTTTTGTGGCAGGGCTGAAATGCAGTGGACTTTTGGAGGGATTAAGTTATTTTTCACGGCAAAGAGGAACTTTGCAATTCATCTGATCACTCTTCACAATATTCTGGAGTATATGCAAATTGTCATCATCAACACTGAGGCAGCAGAATTTGTGAATGAATGAGTATTGCTGTTATTCTCAACAGTTGACACAACTGTAGATCTGAAAAGAAACCTGCTCATATTACTGTAGCGACTTTATAAGCCATTACAAAGAGGCTCATTTGTTGCTATTTGTTTTTGCTTCAGTTTCTCGTCTACACTGTGAAAGTGAGTCCTTCAAGATGGACCTTATCTTGGATGTAAACATTCAAATCTATCCGGTTGACCTTGGTAAGTGAAATATGTTTATTTTCCTATAAAATTAGGTAAATATCAACCTGACTGATGCTATTTACTGCTCCGTCTCATAGGTGACAAGTTTAGATTGGTAATAGCCAGCACACTATATGAAGATGGAACCCCTGACGATGGGGAATATAATCCACAGGATGATCGACCCTCCAGGTATGTTATTGTTAAAGGACAACTCTGGTGCAAAATGAACCTAGGGGTTAATAAACGCATTGGTACAGAGTCGACCGTTCTCTGGGATGTGTTTTCATGCTAATCGAGTGTGCCCAGTTTTAGTGTGAACTGATAATTACCTTATAACGCTAGTTGTGTGGGCATGGATGAAGTAAAAATAAATCACTATTATAGACCAGTAACGAAGCTCAAAATAGCACCACACTTCCACGGTAGTATAATGAGAGTCCCTACATGCAAACTGAAGCATTGAGAACTTTCGGTGCACCGACAGTTTACTAGAAATATAGTTCAAAAGACATTACCGTTCGTGTATACAGCCAGTCGCCATCTTCAAGAAACATACTTTACCAGTCACACCACAAACTCTGCTATGTGAGCTGAACTGTAAGCAAATCGTGTTTGATTTTAGTTTGCATCGCCAGCTAAGTCTTGCTCATTGATCCTGCATGAATGACCGCAAAACCTCTTGCCATGGAAGATTCCAAGTCACAGATCAGCTCACGTAGCACAGCATTTGTGGTTCGACTGGTTGAGTCTGTTTTCCCAAGATGGCGCCTGGCTGTAGACACAAACGGTAATGTCTTTTAAACTATATTTCGAATAGGGATGCTCATTTCGGGTAATTTTCCTGACCGACAACCGGAACTCGTTAACCGATTATTAACCGTTAACTGATAAGATTATAAGATTCAATTGGGTTTAAATAAAATTGACGAGTGTCTGTAACCTGTTAAATATACAAACATTTTTTTTAATGGATTTGTTTTAATGTCTAAACAGCATACAGAACATATCAACAACAGCTGCCGGGTGCACCAGCTTTGCGTATAAGTTCACTCGGGTGCAAAGTCCACACTAAACGATACGATGAAACTAGTTAATTTCATACTAAAGTTTCATACTAAACTACACTGGCGTAAAGTACGCACCAACCAAAATATTGTCGCAGAAAATGTTTCGTAGACGTTTTCACTTTCTGTTTTCAATCAAAGGAAAGTATCCTTGATGCAGTGTTTACGGAGTTGTCAAATTATAGAATGAAAACAGTCTGTGACAATCTGGAACAAGGTTGTTGCTTACAGGAGGCCTATTGCAAATAAGGGCTATATTTCCTTAACACAAAACAAAATGTTGATAACGCTTGCTATGCGTTATACTAACTTAACAATATCTGCCAAGCGCACCCATTTCATTGAAATGACCATTACGGTCCTCTCCGAAAATAAAGTGTGTGTTGTCAATCACTGTGTGTTGTTTTTAAGGTAACCTTATTTTGTTGGCTATAATGCATCAGGAGCATGATCAATTATAGCCGATAAAATAATATATGCTTCCCAATACGATAGCGTTATACATTTCTGTACATGAAAAAATGAAAGCGCAAGTTAATGTCACAGTCATCATAAATGTCCAAGGGTTGTCATTTTAAATGAAGAATGCGTTGCAGACGCGAAACAGGCAGCCGGTATATTTTGCTCCTCATTACCTATATCTCCCCACCTTTCAAAACGAAGCGCCGGGCTCTGGTTGCATGTGTCAACGCGCCACGTGATTTAACTAATATAGGCTATATATACATGTGAAAGAAAAAAAAATGTTTTTAATCGTTTAACTGATAGTATTAATCGGTCAAATGTTTTACTTTCGGTTAACGGTTAAACGGTCAATATGAGCATCCCTAATTTCGAATAAACTGTCTGTACACTTACAAAGTTCTCAATGCTTCGGTTTGCATGTAGGGACTCTCATTATGCTACCGTGGAAGTGTGGTGCTATTTTGAGCCTTGTAAGTGGTATATAATAGCGATTTATTTTTACTTCATCCATGCCCACACATCTAGTGTTGCAAGGTAATTATCAGTTCGCACTAAAACTTGGCACATTCGAGCATGAAAACATATCCCAGAGAACGGTTGACTCTGTACCAATGTGTTATTAACCCCTAGGTTCATTTTGTGCTGGAGTTGTCCTTTAATGCTTTAGAAGAAGACTGCATTTATATTAGTTTATTGATTTCAAGGACGTAGTTTTCCGTAAACGTAAGTTCTCTTTTCAGGGCCGACCAATTTGACTACGTAATGTATGGCAAAGTATACAAGATCGAGGGCGACGAGACTTCAACTGAAGCAGCTACGCGTCTGTGAGTGACTGATGTTACCACCACAATGCTTCTTTTAGTAAGAATGTGACAGGATTAGCTTGGCATACTTCAGGTCATGAATATTGTACTCAAAGCAGATTTGCTCTTAATGCTAAACTATGTTTACATTTTAAACAGGCTGCAGGCTCTAGAGGACACTTGAACAGGGTTACCCTGACATGATATTAACCCTTACCACAGCCATATGTTAAGGTTCCATTGGATAATTTTAATTGGAAGATACAATAACATAATTATTCCTAAGAGCACATCTGCCACTAGAACAAGATTCATTATGGATAATGCTGAACTGGGAGGCAGCTGGGGAACCTCATTCTATTTAAATAGATCCAAACGTCTTGTTCGTGAAAAAGCATTGCTTTGATACTGACGCAACAGCTCTTTTGTCGTGAATATAGGTAAAATGTGTAACTCTCATTAAGAAAATTATAAACATGGATACAATTAAAGTGGTAGCACCCCAAGAATATACCCATTAACATGGGAGTTTATACCCTTTTACCTGTGGGCTTTTAATGATTCTAGTCTTACACAAGTCGTGTGTGTGTGTGTGTGTGTGTGTGTGTTCCTTCCGTCCTCCACTCAGCTCTGCCTACGTGTCTTACGGAGGTCTTCTGATGAGGTTGCAAGGTGACGCCAACAATCTGCACGGCTTTGAGGTGGATTCCAGGGTCTACCTGCTCATGAAGAAACTGGCCTTCTAACCTCCCTACCCGCGGACAGCGTAGCGGTCGCTTTCTCCACATAGCCTACAATATCTCACAACCTCCAGACTGCTCCTATACAATCAGAAGGTGTACAGAACATGTGGAGAGGATATGTGTCTGTAAAGATGCTTTGACACTTTAAGAGGTAACAGGATTCAGTTGAACTTGCACAGCTGTTATTTCTTCCCAGAGATGGACAAGAGCAACCATAATGTGAAGGAGTCTCAAGCTAATTTCACCTGCTGACCAACTGTGTAAATAAATGATATTTTATATGTTCTGAGTATGTTTTCTTAATTTGTGATGCCTAAAGCAACCTAGGCGTTGCTTTCATTTGTATTGATCTGTTATCTCAACGTTAACCCGCTCCGGAGCATGTTATGTGTGTGCAGCATAAGTTACCATAGTGATGTAATTCGGTAACAGGTGTACCACCGTCATGACACTGAACCCATGGTTAAACCTGAAGTTAGCTCGGTAACCCCAAATCCTGCTTCATAATAAAAGCCTCTGGGGGATGGTAGCCAGGCAAAAATGTCAACCTCCTGAGCCCCTGCATGCCAGCAGGGGTGTGACAGATCGGAAAACTGTTACATCTTGAAATGCTTGACTACTTCTCCCCTGTATGGACATTGATTATTGCTCGATGTGTTTACCTTTTGTAAAACTGCACATGCACACATGTATAGATTTCCATATGTGTGTATATAGACACATGGTCACTATTGATTAATTTAGTAACTACTGCACATTATCATTTAATAACAATTTTGATTAATTACATATTGGCGTAACTGTGTTCCCATTAGCCACCACCAGTTTGTTCAGAGGTATTGTTTACATGTACACACTGTAGGTTGGTACTCTGCTTTCAACATTACATCATATTACCCCTTACCTTATGTTTACATATTATTGACTCTATTGTTTCTTATTATTGCAACTACATTGCTAAACTGTGGCACAATATTTTCACTGTACATGCATATATATCTGCATCTCATACAAGTGACAAATACATGAAACTTGATGTTTTACTTCAGACCATGAATTCCCTTATGGAAGAGTCAATCTACTGTATATGCATCTGAGGGTCCTTGGGCTTTCCCTACTGTGATTATGTCCAGTAAAAGAAAACAAGCATGTAAATATAGTGAGTATTCACAGTCCTTAATGAAAAGGGGGTTAGTAAATCCTGCATGGATCAAATTAGTTCACTATTGGGCAAATTCTAGTGAGAACTGAGGCTAGTGAGCCTGAGGCCCTAAAAGATGAAGTTTTAGAGATGTTACGTATGCTTGAAGTAGATGAAAAGTCCAACACAAAGCCATGAAATATACATATACCAACACTGGCAGTACAATGGGTAGAGCACAGTGATTTAATAGTGATAGCACTATCATACCACATTTGCCACATGTCAAGTGTAAAGCACACTGCCAGTGGACTCTAGAGGAGTGGAAACAAGTTCTCTGGAATGAAGAATCATGCTTTACTATCTAGCAGTCTGATGGACAAACCTGGGTGTTGCAGATGCCAGGAGAATGCTACCGACAGTGCCCAATGTAATGTTAGGTGGCATCCCCAGAGCAGTTTCTTCCAGTCTGTGAATGGACTACTTTTCAACATTGTGCAATATTTGTGTTTAGATCATTGACAGATCCACATAAATCTTTTTGTTTGTTCCCAATTGTAACTATAACATGTCTTTGGGGGATGAATAATCTGACAGTATATAGGTAAAAGATGCATGGATGGCTGGATTTAGGCAGAGTGATGTATCAAAACAGTCAATTAAAAAACAATATACAGCCTCAGGGCACATTGTAGTGGAATGTTTAGACACTCAAAGCACATTGGTGGAAAAGATTCAAGGACCTCCTTTGTACTATGATGTACTTTGATTAGGAGGCGAAAGGAAGGATTTGGAGAAGTAGTGAATCATGTTTTTTAAGTTCATCAGGTTTAAACTGCAGTGACAAAAGACAAAGATGGAAGTCATTACAAATTTTCATCCTTGGGAAAATTCTCTCAAATGTTTCCAGTAAGGCCTCTAACATTCTATTATGCCTGCAATGGTGAAAATAAATGGGGATGCTCTGCAAATTTAAATTTAATAAAATATGTGCCTAAAAACAGCAGTGTGCTGAACAAAGCTTTTTCAGTGTCAGTCTTAATGGAAGTCACAGGACTGGGACATCGTCAATAATAGGACCTTATCTAGTTTGGAGGGGGATATACTGAATGTTTATAGCATTTTTCTGTTGGCTTTGTTTTGCAGAAACCAATGTTCAATTTAAAATGAACTAAAAAAAGGGTCACATTTGTTTTTTTTTCCTACCAATGAACAGAATCAACTATAATGTAAAATAAGTTATGGACAATTTCTCATATTATAGAAAAACTGAGATGTATTGATTGCAAATGTCTAAACAAAAGTAATTTTAAGGATAATTTTTTCAACTTAGATTATGTCTTCAACCCTCTTCGTGGGGATCCACAGAAATTCCACAGTTTTTTTTTTACTGGCTTGTGAGCTAGGCATCAAGCCTTTAATTAAGGAAACAGGCAGTGTGCAGTTTGGGGCTGACTAAATGTGGGTGGAGTCAAAGGTTTGACTCTGCCCATGTTTGAGCTCGTCCACTATTGTTTTACCATCTGAGGTTTGACAGTCACACACTGAACACAAACACACACATTTGTGCAAGGCACAAGTTAATACAAATGTATTTCCTATTTTAACTTCAACACAAGATGGTAAGAAATATGATATAAAGTGGTACAAGCACATGTGTTTGAGGGCTAGGTTTAGGTCAGAGATGGGAAGGGTTCTGGTTAAATTAGTTTGACTCCACCCACATTGATCCCAGCCCTGAACTGCACACTGCAGTCAGGGGATTCTCCAATATGGTGTGCCTGTTCAGGGCTACAACAAATCTGTGGAACATCGGGTGTCCATAGTAAGAGGGTGGAAGACCTATGGGTTAGATGGTTCTTCACTGTATAAGAAATGTATTAGCAAAAATAATCTATTATGTTTTATGTAATAGCCGTTAAAAAATTTAAAATCTATGGACGTTATCCAGTGATAACGTCCATAGATTATCCAGTGGTTCATTTTAAACAAGCAGTTACTTAGTTTGTCAGTTTTTATTGGCAGAAAACTACTGAGACATTTTTCTAAGTTGTACTTTCAGGGTCAAAAAAATTAAGTGACAACAAAAGTAAGATTAATTTAAAGAGCTTGATGGAGGGAACGTTGGCAGTAGAGGTGCAATACACATAAAAAAATGATTCTTTTTTTTAAAGTGAAATGAGGAAGCGTAGTTTGAGATTGGTAAAGCTCTTAGAACTAACATCATACAAATTTAACTACATGAGGTTTTTAACTAGGACTTGGAAGGAAATGTTATCTTAAAGATGACTTCTGCAACTTTAGGCGATATTTAGAACTATTTAGGCCTCTAGGTTCTAAAGAATATGAATTTAGTCTCCCTAGATCTAAAACAGGTCCCCGCTCTGGAGTTTATTTTCTGAAGTTTCTAGGTTCATATTTTCTCTCTTGTTCTCCTGTGTTTAGAGGTTGTGCTCACCCTGCAAACTCATTAGATGGCAACATATAGCTCAGGTTTGATTGACAGCTCTGTCAATGGAACCTCCTATATGTTAGCAAATCATACATCACACATTTGTTGGGAATTCCCTGCCTGACGCTTGGTAAGGAAATGCCTGCAATAGCGAAGAAACACCGTCGGGTTTCAACCTAACTACGTAAGATGATGATTCTACTTAGAATGTGCATATAATCATCAAACATGTATTAGATCTGTGATGGTATTAAAGTCCAGTATATAATATATAATAGTTATTAGATCTGTGATGGTATTAAAGTCCAGTATATAATATATAATAGTTATTAGATCTGTGATGGTATTAAAGTCCAGTATATAATATATAATAGTTATTAGATCTGTGATGGTATTAAAGTCCAGTATATAATATATAATAGTTATTAGATCTGTGATGTTATTACAGTCCAGTATATAATATATAATAGTTATTCGATCTGTGATGGTATTACAGTCCAGTATGTAATATATAATAGTTATTAGATCTGTGATGGTATTACAGTCCAGTATATAATATATAATAGTTATTAGATCTGTGATGGTGTTACAGTCCAGTATATAATATATAATAGTTATTAGATCTGTGATGTTATTACAGTCCAGTATATAATATATAATAGTTATTAGATCTGTGATTGTGTTACAGTCCAGTATATAATGTATAATAGTTATTAGATCTGTGATGGTATTACAGTCCAGTATATAATATATAATAGCAGTATATAATAATACCTAACAGACCTCAGAATCTTCTAACAGACCTCAGTATCTTAAGTGTATAACACCCTCATCTAGTTCTACCATTCTAAACTGTTTAAACTGTATTTAAGATGCTCATATATCATTTCTTTCCTCAACAATATCAAGAAATATAGTTTTTTTAAATGATTGAAAGCTGATCATTTAAAAGAGAAAGTAGTTTTGTTGTAATGGCTGAGTTCTAAAAACAAATTTTACTTTTTCGGTCAGACGGCTGCAGATAGGCTAACGGTTCAAGCATATGACCAGGTTCAAACGGTCAAATATATTAAGCCCTCTACATGAGCAGTTATCACAAAGAGCTTTACAGAAACCAGGCCTAAAATCCCAAGGTGTTTGCAACATTGAGAATTTAAGCACTGTGGCTATGAAGTACTCCCTAGTGAAGTTGGAACCTACAGTACAGTAGGAAGAAACCTAAGATGCGTCAGACTCAATGGAGTGGGAATCCACTCACTCTACTGGCTGTGCTGGGTGGAGATTTACATCACATTTTTTGAGGCCTATTGTCAGCAGCCATTTGTCTATTTTAATGACTTTCTAATGTAAATTGAACAAATCAAGTCCCATGCAGAGCACAAAGCCTCAGTTTGTCAGAGCTCTCAAAATGACAATATAAATTTGTGACCACAATACCCACATGTATATGTAATGTTTCAAAACTGTTATTACTTTGCAAATGTAGTTTGTTCACTTCTTCACTCTGGTTCAGCATGCATTTATTATAGTTGCAGTATTGTTCAAAGTTAAATTTGAACACTGCAGTGTGTGGCGAGGGAAGTGTGTGTAATCTTGTGATATCTAACATTTGATTTTGCACTACTTGGTGAGTGTGGTGCGCAAGTTGCTTGACTTGACTTTCCCTAACTTTTCATGGAGGTTAGGGAGTCAAATGTTTGCCAATTCGATTCTTGTCTGTGCCAAAATGTTCAGTCCTCAAGCAAGCACTGCACCCTACTGTAAGTTGCTCCAGTGGATGCTCTACTTACTCTTCATTGGCGTGTTTGGTAAATGGCTAAAATATTATGTTCTTGTTCAAAACAATTTGTGTGCAGATAATGTCACTCACAGCTTTCCAAGTTTGGAAGATTATATTTTCAAGCTTCTACATAATAAATATTAGTATAGTCATTCATGTTTACGGGGGCATTTATTTAAACCATGTTACAATATTTAAAAATATTTGTATTCTCACTCTTCGTGACAACCGGAAGTGATCTACCCTAATGACGGCAGAATTGTCATGCTGTATCCAATTAACGCTTCCCTGGTTAGTATCAGTTCTCCGGACAATTACCTTTACTAAACAAGTAAAATGTCGTTTCCGCATAGTTTCATCAACTCGCAAACAGCAAAACAATGAGGATTTGTCTAAATTGAGTTGATTAATAAAAATTTGGGAGAACGTCGCAGTCTTGTGGATTTAAACAGTTATGAGACAGTGCAACGAGGACAATTACAGTTACATTTCACATTCAGTGTCTCCGCCTGTGATTCCGTAAAGACATGCGAAGGCTATGTTCCAGAAATATGTATCATTATTAGGGATTTTCTGACGTCAAGACGACACCGGAAGATTGGATTTATTGTCCTCTGGATTAATTTGTAGCGAACTGCGGAACGACAGAATGATCAAACTACTCAGATGTAAACTTTGAAGAACGTTTCGAGTTTGTTCAATAATGACAAAACTACAAAAAATAAATATAAGAAAAGATTAATAGACATAAGAGGCCAAATGGAGTATAAACGAAAAAAGAAGCTGACATTCTTCACAATTGGACTGATTTTCTTCTTGAGTGGAATCGAATATGGTAAATATGATTGTTTGCTTTTCATGTGTATATGCAAACGTTAAAAATAGTTTTGGGTAGCTCATTAGAAGTTAATGTAATCAACAAGCCAGGAACTTTATCAGAGCTACAGTACACTGATTTCACTATTCAGTCATGCAGAGTCATTGTTAAAGTTAGAGTGAATTATTAGAGGTATAAACATGACGTTTGTAAGACTCCATGAGTCCCCTCCACTCTACAACTTTGTACTTAACGACTGTGTCCTCGGCTTGTTTCTACAAGACTGCTGCGCTGCTCTTGCACACCTTCTTCCGAAATAGTACAAACGTTGCATTGCCAAACCTTTAAATGGAAGTTATGAAAGTTTACTCTTTACCACAAAACAAATATGGCATTAGCTCAGACTACCACCGAATTACGGAGTTTTTAGCCTGGGCAACAAAAGACGTAGGCTATGAATAAAGTCATATGCTATATCCAGGGGCGCAACTACCCAGTGTCAGAGAGGTATGCAGCAACAATTTTGGTGCCCCCCAAAAATAAATAAATAAATGTGCCGGACATCATCATGTATGGGCTTTAAATAATCAAGGTTTATTTGAAAGTATATCAGCCACTGTAGGCCTAACATAATTATATATATATATATATATATGTGTGTATATATACACACACACACACACACACACACACACACACACACACACACACACACACACACACACACACACACACACCTAAAGGATTATTAGCAACACCCGTTCAATTTCTCCTTAATGCAATGATCTACTCAACCAATCACATGGCCGTTGCTTCAATGCATTTAGGGGTGTGGTCCCGGTCAAGACAATCTCCTGAACTCCCAACTGAATGTCAAAATGGGAAAGGTGATTTAAGCAATTTTGAGAGTAGCATGGTTGTTGGTGTCAGACGGGCCGGTCTGAGTATTTCACAATCTGCTCAGTTACTGGGTTTACAAAGAATGGTGGAAAAGGAAAAAACATCCAGTATGCGGCAGTCCTGTGGGCAAAAATAAAAATGTTGATGCTAGAGGTCAGAGGAGAATGGGCCGACTGCTTCAAGCTGATTGAAGGGCGACTTTGACTGAAATAACCACTCGTTACAACCGAGGTATGCAGCAAAGCATTTGTGAAGCCACAACACGCACAACCTTGAGGCAGATGGGCTACAACAGCAGAAGACCCCACCGGGTACCACTCATCTCCAGTACAAATAGGAAAAAGAGGCTACAATTTGCAAGAGCACACCAAAATTGGAAAGTTGAAGACTGGAAAAATGTTGCCTGGTCTGATGTCTCGATTTTTGTTGAGAATCAGAGTCAGAATTTGGCGTAAACAGAATGAGAACATGGATCCATCATGCCTTGTTACCACTGTGCAAGCTGGTGGTGGTGGTGTAATGGTTTGGGGGATGTTTTCTTGGCACACTTTGGCCCCTTAGTGCCAATTGGGCTCAACATTAATGGTTGCCCGGTTGCCCTTGGCAACCAAATTGTAAAAAGTGGCAACCTAATCATCATCCCTGGTTGCCATCGCCAACCTCACGTCTGTCTCATTGACATATTGTCAAACAAACATTATGTAATAGCTTTTCCACATAGTTTTTCCATGTTAATAATATTTTGAAATCAATCTGTTGGTATCAAGCAGCTCCCTCTACACCTTCACCTAATGTTAGACCTACCTGTTGCCTTCCCCTGTCTTTCCTGATCCACCATCTTCAAACCTGAATTAAATGAACTTACTGTTATATAGCAGCCTAAAGTCAATCCTTAAATCAGCTTAGTGGGGGCATCACATGGTAAACCAGAGTTATTGCATAAGTTATATTTTCCAGATTCTTGTCATTTATTGTGCATGCTACCATATATTTACCAGTTGTTATTTTACCTTAATAAAAGTTAGATGTAATGCATGGGATTGGAACCATAGGGTTTAACCAAAATCTAAATGTAACTAACAGCAATATTGGTTTGCATTAAGCTAGCCGAAAACCCCAATTTAGCTGCTGTTAGCAAACACTAGCTAGTCTGAGAACAGTCTGTTAACACGAATATTTGCAAGCCTCCAAGTTTGGTAGCAAATCTATGCATGATTCCATGGTAAACTAGTGATATTGCATCAGTTATGTTTTCCAGATTCTTGTCATTTATTGTACATGCTACCTTATATTTTTGAGTTTTCAGCTCAGCAACCTCGGTTTTGCATATTCTAAGCTAGCCATAAACCCTCATCTGGCTACTACATTCCCAGTGTTAGCAAACGCTAGCTAGTCTGTTAACATGAATATTTGTGAGCCTCCAAGCACAGACGTCAGACTTTAAATCCTACCTGTTGCCTTTCACCATCTACTTATTTAACTGTTGTCGCATCCCTTGACATTCCATCTCCTTCACTCTTTCTTTTTCTATTTTTAGCCCCCGGCAGCTTTTTTGCTTTATCCATCTTTTTCCATAGATGACAACTCACTACTCATACCTGCTCGCTCAGCTCTAACGGCGCCCCTGCTTCCCCTTCTATGTCAAAATTCTATGATGTAATCTTATGAGATAGGGCGCCTACTCTAGCCCGTTAGTCCTCTAAAATGTTATATAACATTGAGCAGAAACTATTTAGAGACACGGAACAGCCGCTACATATAGAAAATACCATATATATATTTTTTATTTATTATTTTTTACCATCGCTTTGGCGCCCCCATGATGCTGCGCCCTATGCGCCGCATATAGCGCATACCCACTTTTTGCGCCACTGGCTATATCTATATTAGATATTTTCCTGAAGCAATTTAAATCTTGGAACCTAAGGGAGCATTTGTTATTGGTTACTGGTGTTGTGCACTCAGATTCAGCCAAGCTTCGCCCTGGTTACCTGCTTTTGGAAGTTATCAAACACACACGCAATGGATTTTCACCAGATGCAATTGCATTTTTGCTTGAGTTTGACACACACTTTATTCCCTTAGCTGGAAGAGTGTGCACGCGTCGCTCTTGTCCGTGTAGGTTCAATTTCTGGCGTTGATGTCAACCGTTAGCAGCTTTTCGCTGACATTTGCAAATTCTGTTTGCATATTTTCTACTGGGAGTTATATTAGCCACACAATAAAAATAATAATAATTTTTTTGTAAATATATACAGTTTCTTCTCAAGACATTAGCATATTGTGATGTTCATTATTTTCCATAATGTAATGATAAAAATTAAACTTTCATATATTTTAGATTCATTGCACACCAACTGAAATATTTCAGGTCATTTATTGTTTTAATACTGATGATTTTGGCATACAGCTCATGAAAACCCAAAATTCCTATCTCAAAGAATTAGCATATCATGAAAAGGGTCTCTAAACGAGCTATTAACCTTA
>JACXGM010008317.1:0-21500 GCA_016801145.1 Umbra pygmaea
GATGTACTAGACCTCTGATGTACTAGACCTCTGAAGTACTAGACCTCGGATGTACTAGACCTCACATGTACTAGACCTCTGAAGTACTAGACCTCTGCTGGGTATGTTACATCCAGCTTCACCTCCAGGAAGTGCTTTCTCTCTGTCTCTCTCTCCCTCTCTACCTCCTCCTCTAACTCTTTCTCAGCTTAGAGGCAGAAAACCCATTTCGTTTTGTGACCTTTTCTTTAAACATGTCTTATATTATTGTATATTATTTATTTTCCCAACAACCTCTATTTCAGCGATGTTGTCTTAAACAAGTGAAGTCGGGATTGAGACATGACCAAGAGCGAATAGATGGCCAGTCTGGGGCTCACGCTGTGACCTGACAATATTGTTTTTCACCAAACAAAACAAGAGCAGAATTTCAGTGTGTGTGTGTGGCCTGTGTGTGTGGTGATTGTGTGTGGCGCATGTGTACCTATCTACCCTCTAGGCTCTTAGCTTTAATGTCAACCGTATTAACCATCTCAGAGAAGTGTTGCGTGCTGATGCCTTTAAGGAAATGGAACTGAAAGAATATGTCAATGTTTACAAGATTTTAGACAGCACAGGCATCTGAAATACTTCCATACATGACCATGTCAACTTTGAAAATGGAGCACTGTGTACACTAAATGAAGCACTGTATACACTAAATAAAGCACTGTGTACACTAAACGAAGCACTGTGTACACTAAACGAAGCACTGTGTACACTAAACGAAGCACTGTGTACACTAAACGAAGCACTGTGTACCCTAAACGAAGCACTGTGTACACTAAACTAAATAGAGTTTGTTTAAGGTATATGATACTGTTTTAGGTGGGCTGTTTAATGTGTGTTGGTTATGGTGTGTTGGCTAATGTGTGCTGATTAATGTGTGCTGTTTAAGGTTTGTTGTTTAATTTTTGTTGTTTAAGGTGGTTTGTTTAATGTGTGCTGTTTAATGTGTGCTGTCCGATGTGTGCTGTCCGATGTGTGCTGTCCGATGTGTGCTGTCCGATGTGTGCTGTCCGATGTGTGCTGTCCGATGTGTGCTGTCCGATGTGTGCTGCCAAATGTGTGCTGTCTAATTCATGTACTGACTGACTGCAGCATGGGTGATAGCCCAAGACAAATTTCCCCATGTGGGACAATAAAGATTTACCTTACCTTACCTAAACGAAGCACTGTGTACACTAAATGAAGCACTGTGTACACTAAATGAAGCACTGTGTACACTAAATGAAGCACTGTGTACACTAAATGAAGCACTGTGTACACTAAATGAAGCACTGTGTACACTAAATGAAGCACTGTGTACACTAAACGAAGCACCGTGTACACTAAACGAAGCACTGTGTACACTAAACGAAGCACTGTGTACACTAAACGAAGCACTGTGTACACTAAACGAAGCACTGTGTACACTAAACGAAGAACTGTGTACACTAAACGAAGCACTGTGTACACTAAACGAAGCACTGTGTACACTAAATGAAGCACTGTGTACACTAAATGAAGCACTGTATACATTAAATGAAGCACTGTATACATTAAATGGGGAGAATGGCAAAACAATGACACAGAGAACTCCAAAATGTTTGGACAGTTACATCATTTTTTGGACTCTGTATTCAAGCTTTTTGGATTTGAAATTATAAAATGACAAAACATTTTTCACTATCCAAACATTTTGGGTCACTGAACATCAACAAATACGATACCAGAAAGAAACAAAAACAACTGATGTTAATACAGAAAACACGATAACAACAGGGGTCTAGCTATAACCGATGTTTGATATGCTACGACATACAGCCTGTGAATTAATGTGTATGGCGGTGAGTTCCTAGAAAAACAAAATGCTTCAATATGCAACACCAACATCCTTCTTTGGCTTTGAGGCATTGGTTAGCAAATGAGATGAGAAAAGGTCTACTGCCGGCAGCGCTTGGAGTCTCCCCTACCTGTCCTACTCGCTTTACACTCTTGCGCGTATGCCCGTGCATGTGTGTTTATATGCGTGAGCCTTCACTGCAGCCACAACCCATTTGCCTGGTTGATTTAATAGTGGCCGGGGCAGTGCGGTTGCTAGGCGAAACCCGGGCTGTGGAAGCAGGATGTCAGACTGCACCTGTTCATGCAAATTATGGATCTCAGGGAGAGATGAATTGCTGTGGTTTCAGATTGTGTTTGTCTGTGGGATTCTGTCAGAATGCTGCATGGGAAGTGAAGTCCTTCAAGCCAAGTCAAGGACGACAGAGGTCTTTAACGTTTGTTATCGCACAACACTTTTTTGAATTGTTATGAAAACAACTAAAGAACGTTGGTGATTATGAGGTTTGGAATTATGGTATTTTAACCCCCTCACTAAACTGACTGGTTGTTTTAATAGCATTCATTCCCACCTCAGTGATTGGACTCGTAAAGATAGACAGTTGTTCAAAGGTACAATACGTTGACATGTCGCTTATAAATAGGAACAAGGTTGAACACCTATAATGAATAGATATAATGACTATTGAATAATGAGTACCTGCGTGAAAATCAAATGTTCTTTTGTGGCGAAAACACAAAATTAGGAAACTGCTTGTGGTACATGACCTATACAATTTGTGATTATTATCAGTCGCTGGGTTTCAAACTTACATTTTCTGATATCTCTGCTGAAGGCAAAAGAAAATGCCCACTAACAGCTTCCACGCGTTGTACAGTATTTGCAATAGAAGGTCTTCCTGTCTATATTCCTGATCAAATAAATATGACTGCATATTCGTCGAGAACTGTTTCTTACTGCTAGATGATAACATGCCATTTTTCTGAGCAGTTAACAATGTTTGGGCCTTGGCACTTTAATGGTGTATGAGACATTAATCACATAAGATGTATATGTCATGTACCACAAGCAAAGGGGTTTTTAAACAAATACTCGTTATTTCACAATGTTCTATTTGGTGCATTAGTGGAGACAGAGCAATATAACCTATTGACGTAGCACTTGCGTTAGCTCGGTCCTGCTATCCCTGAGTAACAGAGCGGGATGATGACGGAGGCAGTCAAATAATTACTTCAAGTGATTTGTGAACTCAGACAAACTGTAGATATTCACCATTGTTCCCTTGTTACACGTGTGTGTCTGTGTGCATGCACACTCACCTTGATATGTGACAGCGAATCCCTGGGCCTGATTCGTTCTGTCTGAATAGAAGTACAGGATGACGAAGTCTCCAGTGATGTTGACCAGGTCCCTGGGAGGGTTGCGGCCATCGAACCTTGCCACAACCTGATGAGTAAAGCCATCCAGCAGTTCAACCATGTCCGTCTGGTCTGAGATGTCAAAGAAGGTGAAGTTGAACAGGAACATTGAGGCTCCAGGGACCTAGAAAGATTACATTGAAAATAAACAACAGGGGAAAAAAGTAGTTTTTTCATTTCAAATACAAAGCACAGAGCACTAAATAAAAAACCAAACACATTTTGCCGAGATATTCATATAGTAGGTTATGAATAAAACCAGACATACATGAATTGTCCAGTAGCAGACTCTTCCAGCGCCATACTTGTCAGGAAAGTCAGGAGAGTAGACCACCCCAGAGGGGGCAGAGTAGTTACCCCCACATGCCCCCACGCGAGCTGAGAGGCACAGAAAAAGAAATTAAATTAGTAATGCTTCACCTACTTCAGTTTAGTTTATGCAAGTTATTAATTCTCATATTACAGTTTTATCATTTTGCCAACGTTCTCATCCAGAGGGACATAAAGAAGTAATTTGACTGAAGTGCCTCTTCAACGATATGTTTACAAATGGTTTATATCTTCCTTAAAATCTCTGGGATTTAAACCAGCAACCTTTCAGTTACTGACACAGTTTTCTAATCACCCGGCTATCTGCCTTCCATACAACAAACTCAATTTACTTCTACGTCATCTTAGTAACATGTTGATATAGAAACCACAGAAAACAAACACACTTTCTCTCAATGATCCAGAGGGGAGTGAAGAGTTTTAATACATTGGAAAGATGAGACTCGATTGGACAAGGCATGTTTCCTCATTGCTATAATTGTGCTGACAACATCTGGGAAATCTGTATTTAATTAAGTCGCAATCATGTCTGCCATGAACATTATGAAAATAAGATTTAGCATGTATTGTTCTATTAAAATAAACAAACCATTTTTTGACAACACATGGAGCGATAGAGCATTCTCTTCACATGAATTTCCAATAAGTGAGTCTTTCGCTTCTTTCCAAGGTTGGTTCTGAAAGATCGATTACATTGTCTAGAACTAATAGATGATGGCCAGTATTTGGGATTTTCTTCTTCAGTCTTACATTGCCAAGAAATCAGCTTCAAGTACAAACCACAACATTGTAAGCAAGCATGAGTGAAGTTCCAGGAGGGTCATGTGTAGTGGAACAGACCACAGCAAACAATATACTTACTGTCAAAGACGATGACCCATCCATCACCTCCACAGGGCTGGGTGTGGTCGCCAAAACACACGTGGTTGCATTCCATACTGGGAGCCTCGCCATGGCGACGAAGGTCCATGTCGTTGCCACAGAAACAGGCGTAACCAGACTCCATCCCAGCCAGCTTTAGAACAGGAAGAGTCATGCATATTAGTACTTGAAATAAATAATATTTATTTGTTTCGGACACGTGATGCTTCGCAAAAGTGAGGACTTCACCTACATGAAGTGGAGATCAGCACGGAGGAAAAACAAATGTTTCACAGCCAGGAAAGTATCGGTGAGAAGAGCCGCTCACTTTAATATATCAGAGATATTGTTTGATAATTTAATATGTAAAGGTTTTACAATGATCGCATAAAAAATATTTTCAGTCCGGAATAGAAGTCAGACATTTGATGATACTCCGGTGAGGTTCAGTGCTTTCAAATAAATAAAACTGCCAAACACTCTTTATTTGTATAATATGGAAACCTATTCCCTGTATTGTGCACTTGCTCAACAATATCTGGTGTTCAGGACGCAGCCCAACTCTGTCAGTGGTAATTATACGGTGTGTCGTCTAAAACATTAGACTTCTCTGAGTGGAAGTCCAAAATAAATATGTATGTCTAATATAGAGATGCCGTTGGACCTCTTGGTCAAAAAACAGAAACATTACCTAACTGCATGTTGTTGAAAGTCATATTAGAATGACAAACAAAATCAAAATTGGCATCCTAAAAAACAACCTATTATTAGGGCACTACTATTGACCACTACAGGGCACAAAAAATCTAACAATAGGCTGCCATTTGCCAAAACTCTTCAACCATCTTGACCTTCCTTTCACAATTCAGATCTAACCCAGCCTTGCTCAGTGTAGAGACAGCCCACTGACTGAGGGCTCCATTGTCTCCAATTCCAACAGAGCGTTGTGTCATTTTCTTCCCATAAATATATTCATACGGAGGTACCGCATCACTTCCCTTCATTCAGAACGTTTTCTCATTAGGCTGGAATTTATGGAACCGGGCTTCTCCGCCTGCCCTGGCGTGAGCAACGGCATCCTTACTAGGCGTTTATCAAATGAAAAGTGGTTGACAGAGGAGGAAAGAGCGCCAACGTGAATTCCTTAAGGTGACAGAGCAGAAACCTTTAGGTGGAGGGCATCTGAATCAGTCACTGACTGTTTTCCAAGATGGCTTCCTTACCTCCTTATATTCTATGGTCAAAAGTCGTTTTTAGATAACAGGGTGTTGTTTGCAGCCTCATTCACTGACTGACTGGTTGGCTGACTCACTAACATGTTGACTGACTCGTGGTTGGATTTAGTTGTTTTTGTTATTGTCAAGTCAGAGGGTGTCAAGGGACACTGCGTTTTAATTTATTTCACAAAAACACCATGACAGTCCAAGGGCAGACAGACGCTACCGTGTCAGTGCCATCTGTATCGAGGAAATGGAGACACGCACACCACTGACTGTCACTGCACATCAGTGCAAACAGTCTGCTATCTGTGTCTGACACACTGCCAACCTGATGTAGTCACACAGAACTGAAAGACCTGTTGCTGTTTATACACAGAATCAGTACCTGAGATAATAAAACGCCAGAGACCCTACATTTTTAACCAGGTAATTTGACTAAGAACCAATTCTTATTTGCAGCAATGGCCTGGGAGCAATTGGGGTTAACTCCTGCTCATGGACAGATAACTAGTAACAATTGTCAGGAATGATTCATCATCTAATGCCACAACATGTATACAGTGTCATGAACTTAGAGCCATTTTCCCATCAGAGATAATTATTTGCAGATTGAACTGTGGTTAGAGTTCAGATGTTGCAGAGTTTTACTGATCCAAATTGTAAATGGCATCCCTATACAGTATATTGAAGTAGGAATCAGCAGGAACAATTACAAGGCGTCCTTCACACCCTTGTTTTTGTAAAATGCTCCGGGATGGGGCTGGAGAAATGTAACCACTATAAAGGTATAGACCTTTCTGTGGATACAAGGCCTGTTCCTCCACGATAAATAATAATACAATATTGAAACCATGATTTGAGTATACAGCTCTTAAAAAAAAAATAAGAGACCGCTGCAGAATCACCAGTGTCTCTGGTTTTGATAATTGACAGGTATGTGCTTAGGTAAAATGGACACTATTGTTTTATTCCTACTGACAACATTTCTTCCAAATTCAAAATAAAAAAATTGTCAAACAGGCCTTTTATTTGTAGAAAATTTTATTTGTACAACTGGTCAAAATAACAAAAAATATAAAAGTGTTGTCGGACCTTGAATAATGAAATGAAAATAAGTTAATTTTTATTTCTAAATAACAAAATACTAATGTGTTTACTTTGGAAGGGTTCAGAAATCAATATTTGGTGGAATAATAATAATTTTATAATAATAATAATAATTGTCTTTCTTTCGTCTTAAAATGCTCTACACCAGTCTTTCACATTGATGTTGGGTGACTTAATGCCACTCCTGGTGTGAAGATTCTAACAACTTAGCTTGGTTTGGTCTTTTGATTTTTTTCCAGAGCTGAAGTGTTCCTTCACATTCGTTTCTAAAACAACTTGATAGACTATATAGCAAATACTATGTGGACACCTGACCATCACACCCATGAGCTTTTTGGACATCTCATTCCAAAACCATGGGCATTAATATGTGAGAGTTGCCCCCCCCCACACAACAGCTGACACTCTTCTGGGAAGGTATTGGATTAAACAGTTGAACTATGCTCATGAGGCATTCATAAAATATATTCTTCAACGACTATTTACTCTAGCAACTCCAGATGTAAGCAATGGTACCTTAGAGGAATGTCAATTCATTCTTTGCTTTTCCAGAGAAGCGTTGTGCATCACCGTTTGGACAGAGCAGGATAGCAAAAAAGCTGAGACCCGCAACCCCCCAGATTGATCTTTCTTACCTTGTATTTCTGTTTGCGACAGAAGCTGATGCAATTCTGGATGGTGAGCTTGTTTGACGTCTCACTGCTCCCAGTCAGGGTCGGAGGGTCTCCACTGTCCTTGAAACATCCCAGGTTCCCCGGCACTAGAATCAGCAGAACCAAAGGGCAGAGGTTAGCTATGACATTCTTCATGGGTTCACTACATTTCCCAAAAAGCATCATTGTAGCGTGGAAAACATAGCCAATTGTTAAAGATTTGTGAGGATTGGGTAGCCATGCCATAATGTTGTCCAATTCTCTGACAACCTTTGTCTACTCGAGGGGTAGGGGCTAGGCTGGGGTTGTTTCTGTATCTTTTACTTAAGTTCAAATGTTCCTAATGTCCATTAAACAGTGGAACTTGGAGACTACACTTCCCATGAACCACCTTTGTTTCAAAGAACAGGCGTCAACTAAGTCAATGAACATTAGTCCAAAGAGCCAGTGCTGGGGGAGCCCTAAACATGATTTGTTATTATATACTACAGTTCCCAAAAACCATTTGTGTCTCATACAACAGACATGGAACAATGCCCCTCAGAGTCAGTCCTACTGTAGGTTGTAGTTCTGTAATATATCCTTATTCACTTGTCCTGTGGCTCTGTTTAAAGGCTTTGTATTTTATAAGCTGTGATTAACAAGTCTTCACCACTGGCTTGCCAGGCCCCACACAAACAAGCACAAGCATGCACACGCACAAACACAAACACACTAGGACTACCGTGAAACACAATGAGCTGCAGGGAGCAGTGCGAAACAACCCTCATCTTCTTGGAATTCACCGTCTGCGCTCAGTTGGAGATTTTGGTTTGTTAATTGTCAACAGACAAACATTTTGACTAGGCAGAAAAGGGGATTGGGGTGAGGGGAGGCTGGGGGGATGACAGCGGGTGTATCAGATGCAGAGAGAAGGCGCTGGAATCTAGAATATGTGCATTGTCTGGTCGAGTTCATGAGGACGATGGGGGAGAGGGACTCACAACACTGGAAGTATCACTGCCATGGGGCTCGTTTGTGCGAAACTAGCTTTGTGTGTGTGTGTGTGTTTGTGAAACTGGCAGTGCATTTTTCATTCCACCTTGAATCTAAAACATTGGGGGTGATGTGTGTGTGTCTATTTGCTTGGGTGAGCCTCAATCTCCATCACTGAGTTAGGCAGAAAGACAGATAAACCATTTGGCAAAAGAGTAAATTAAGAGCTGAAAATCACTGTGTGAGAAAGGCAGTTGGTACCAGAATATATTGGACTATAAACAATTCAGCAAGCCTGTTCTGGATTGGAATGAAGTGCCTACCCTGTCCCGGAGTTGTAAAGAAAAACACAACTTTCTTTATCTACAATAATGTTTTCCTCAACCCAATCCACTGTACATCCTTAGACTGTGTGTGGGTGTCTAATATGATGCTAAATTCTAGACAAATAATATGAGATCTCATATTCGATGAAAAACAAACTCACCCTGGAGCCTGGACTAAAATCCAAAATGCTACTAAATCCTGTTTCATTATAATTCAAATTGTTTTACTTCATTATATTTCAAATTGTTTTACTTTCATTTCTTTTCTATGTTCCGGGGCGACGACTGATTGAAGAGAATAAAAGTAAAATTCAGTTATCAAACTAATTTCAAGTCTGACTAGGAATGTTCCACCCTAAAGCTAAAAGTGACATGGAGAGAGAAAGGAGACAAAGGAGATACAGAGAGAAAAAGAGAATAAAACGAGAGTCTGGAGGGACATAAAGACACAGAGTAGTTCTGTCAGGCCTAGATTTAAAGACAGTCCGGTGAAATAACACTTACAAAACAACCTAAGGTGCCAAGTTCCAAGCAAACTAATTCTACAGCAAATATATTTAGCGTTAATCACACATAAACGTGATAGCTGACTGAGACTGTGTAAACCTTAGTCCCTACTCAATAAAATGAGAACATCAAACCTGTAAACTTGACTAAATATAGCTTGTTATTTATAGCTTATTACATTAAAATGTTCCTCATGTAATAAAAAAACATTGTCGTTCTAAAGACTGGGAGTTGTTGAACATACAAACTATTGTCAAACAGTTGCAGTGATCTGGAAATATTCTGAAAATCATCTTGTTGCTTGTCTGTATTTATTCAGTAACTCCCTTACATTACTAAATATGAAAAACACATTTTGCCAAATGCAATTCGATCAAACATATTGAACGAGAGATGTCAATGGAAAACAATGGACAAAAAACACGTTTGGTGTTAGCAGGCCTACAGGCAAACTAGCCGGTTTCCTAGGGACCTGCAGTAGCAAAATCCCCCCTACAAGCCCCCAAAAATATGTACAATAGTAGTTACAGTTGTATTAAAGGAGGGAGGATTGTAGTGGGAGCAATGGGCTGTCAGATGTGACTGTGTGGCAATGGCAAATGGTTTACATGACTCACGGGTCAGGTAAGAGGGCCCCTTAGCATCATTTTGGCTAGGGCCCATGGAGGTTAGGACCGGCTCTGGGTGTATAGATTTTGTGTGTAAAGAAAAGCAACTATGCCATCATCACCAAAACAACTACATAACAGATAAAAAGAACTTATGATTGCTAGCTTTGACACTAACTCGCTCCTAAACCTGAAAAGAAGTAACTTTTTACTGTTATGAAGCAAAAACGGACAAATACTATCAAAACAGAGTTCAATTTAGTAAGCACATGTAGGCATGCCACAATGCATAAGCCTATACCATTATATACAATATACCAGGGGTCTTCAACTCTAACCCTACGGGGTCCGGAGCCTGCTGGCATTCTGTTCTACTTCAACATTAATTGGACTCACCTGGTGTCCCAGGTCTAAATAAGTCTCAGATTAGAGGGTTGAAATGAAAATGTGGAGTGGATCTGGCTCCGAGGTCCAGAGTTGAATACCCCTGCAATATACCTTTGTATTTTAGAAATATACACAGTAAGATCCACTTTCAGATTTGTTGAATTTGCACCGGTGTCTTGCACTTGCTTTTGATTGAATCTCTTTGTTTTAATATGTTTATTGCCAGTAACAAAATGTGAACAGTACCTGAAATATGAATTGTCTTCCAAATGTCCACCACACCTGAACATCTACTTGAGTCTCTTTATATGTATAAACGTCTTGTTAGCACGTGCACTTGATGTTTAAGACTCAAAGCCTTTATAATTTTTTGGATGCATTCTACAAGAAGAGACAGAACTAGAAAGAGAAATGGAGGTACAGTGGTTCATGACGAAGACCACACACGTGTGCTCCCAGTCATGCACCCTGCCTCCATCGCACCAATGTAAACATTTAGGCTGACACAATAGCTTGTCTACGTAAACAGCAGCTGCCACAGATGCGTTGATGTTTGCGTAAGGATGAAACATGAGCAGGGCAAGGTTTTCGGGAAATCCCACAAGAAGTTTAAAAGCTAGAGCTTGAACACTTGCTATTTAGGAGTTTGGCTTCCGAAATAACACCCTATTCCCTATATAGTGAACTACTGTTGACCTGGGTAGTGCACTGACTATGTAGGAACAAGGGTGTCATTAGGAAAGTAAACTGTGTTCTCTCTGAACGTGGTCAGCCCAGACTGTTAACTGAAGGGCCATGACTGAATGTGAGGAGCGCAGAGTGTTCGTCAGAGATGGGGAAAAAAGAGCAATATATAGAGACAGAGAGAAAGAAGAACAAAGAGACAAAGAAAACTGAAAACTCTGAGTTTGAGTAGGGGAAGAAATGAACAACACATTCTCTCCAAACTCTCCTTTATATAGACCAGCCTTTTCTTCCCATCTGAACTGTCTCACTTTCTGAGCAGATTAATAAATCTGTCTGGCTCATTTAAGCACATGGCTGACACGTGTGTGCGCACGCACGCACGCACGCACACACACACAAATAAACAGTAAGTTAAACAGTGATCAGGCTATTTTGAGCATTAATGAGGTACTGTAGACTCCACAGGTTGAGGAAGGCTGAGTATGGAACATGATTTTAGCAGTTCAGTTATTTTTCTATTACCACCCTTATCAATTTTTTTATACATTCACCGGCCACTTCATTGGATACACCTGTTCAACTGCTCATTAATGCAAATATTTTATCAGCCAATCATGTGGGAGCAAGTCAATGTATTTAGGCATGTAGACATGGTCAACAAACTCTGCTGAAGTTCAAACCGAGCATCAGAATGGGGACGGAAGGTGATTTAAAAGACTTTCTGTTGTTGGTGCTAGACAGGCTGGTTTGAGTATTTCATAAAGTGCAGTTCTACTGGGACTTTCCCACACACCACCATCCCTAGGTTTTACAGAGAATGGTCAGATACTTTATTGTTTTGGTTGTGTGTGGTTTTTAATTTTAATTTTATTTATTGTTTTTCATTGTTTGTTTGGTGTTTATTCCAGAGCATTTTAGTTAACAGAGACTTAAGGTCCATTTCATTTATTGTTTTTCGTTGTTTGGTTCATTTATATATATAAAGATATTTCAAATGTTTTCCAGTTCCAATGTTAAATATTCTTTAGAAATTAAGTTTATTGATCTTTGAAAAGGTGTACCTGCATTCTTATGCCATTATCATTATATTAGATGGAAATGGTCTCAGAACAACAATATTATCGTTTATCGCAAAACTTCTTGGACGTCCAGCAAAATGCAGGGTTGCCAACTTTGGGAGTTCGGCTGGCGTGAGACTCGGTAAAATTTCAGTGCGCGCGCATGCGCGTGCTTGCGCGCGGAGAACACTTTTGTTAACCCTAATTTTAGAAATGTCAGTCCTTGTTTACTTAGTATAAACCGTGATTTATGCAAAAAACAGCTGATAGAATGAAAACGCTTATTTTTTAATTCTGAAAGCGTCAGAGTCACGCCAGATGCGTGAGAGTTGGCAACCCTGGCAATGTGCTCCGACTCCCACCCATGTTTCGAATCTAACACTCTGAACTTTTCACACGCAACTGACGTACAGGTGCAAGGTTTTCAGCAAATCAACGATCAGAGAATCATGCAGTGATAACGTTTTAGGCAGATGTTACAGCTATGGGACTACTCTCCTGTCATTAATACGCTGTGGTCTAGTCATCAACAGAATATTAACGGATTGAAAGGGGAGAAAATTAGATTTTGGCGTGACATTTCTTGCGTGTGCGTGAGAGCGTGAGATTGATGCTGAAAGCGTGAGTGTCACGCCAGATGCGTGAGAGTTGGCAACCCTGAAAATGTGTTATCATGACAGGCCTATGTATAGACTGTATAAATAAATCAGGGTAGGTTCAGAGTTTACATTTACAAATATGGTAGTGTGTACAGCAACAAACACCAAATACGAGCACAAATAGAAACAATTGCAATCTTCCGTAACTAAGTTATTGCTAAACCAACCAGGTGGGGAGAAGGTAACATTTCGGGTAAGGGTTACAAACAGCAGGGAATGCAACTTCAGGGCTCAGCAGACCTCCAAGTTCCCTTTGACAAGAAGATTGCAGACTACAATCAATTTATCTGTCTTTGTCCCCCTGTCATCCTGGAAGCAGCAGATTTGGCTGGAGAGATGGGGGGTTTGTGTCTGTGTTGTGTGTTGTCTGCGCTCAGAGCTCATTTGAAAACGGAGACGGCAATGGAAGGTGGCATTTCCTCAGACGTCTTGATGTGTTTTTCATTTTCTTTCCCCCGCTGACGTCAGCGATTATGGCGAAATGGCTTAAACGCAAGACAAAAGCCCTGAGCGAAGCAGTGATCCTCAGCTACATCTGCTGCACAGACGCTAGCCACGCAACAAGTGCAACATCTTTAGCCTGCGATGAGATTAATACCCACGCGTGTGTACACGTGCGCACTTCAAAGCAGTCGGTGGAATTCGGTATATCAGGCTGTTGAGGAGAGATATATAGAGATGAGAGAGTGAGAGAGAGTGAGAAAAAATAAAGAGCGAACAGGGTGTACAAAGCAACCAACCAGGACCAGAGCAGTCTGGAGAAAGAAGGACAGATCACTGCAGGAGGGGGACATGAGGACAAA
This sequence comes from Umbra pygmaea, assembly GCA_016801145.1. Classification (NCBI taxonomy): domain Eukaryota; kingdom Metazoa; phylum Chordata; class Actinopteri; order Esociformes; family Umbridae; genus Umbra; species Umbra pygmaea. Next base: position 13,443 of record JACXGM010008317.1, read on the forward strand.
CACACACACACACACAGGAGGGCCTCTATAAACAGACCTCATGACAACTTTCTTGGAGTAAATCAGCTACTGTGTCCCAGGTTACATTTGCAATGAACACAGACAAAACAACAAGAACAGGACGTGGAGTGGAACCGTCTGTATGTTACAGGATCAGGCAGATCTTTTAGAAGTAGACACAATATACCTAGACCAGACCTAAACACATGACAGTAAAGAGAGAGAGAGACGCGGCGTGATAACAAACAACATCAAACACAGCGGCCAGCAGCAGGTTTTGGCAGCACACTGCACTTGGCAGCGTTGGACAGGCGGGCGGGCGAGCGAGTCTGTGTTACTTCAGTCTAACTCTCGCTCTATACTTCTATCTCTCTCTCCCAGGACCCACTGTGTTATTAAATGGGGTAATTAGAGACATAAATTGCAATGACGTCTGGAGAGAAAGAGAGAGAGTGTCTTCGCCTTTACCCCAGAACACAATCCAGGGACAGTCGCACAACAGATAAGAGGATGAAGTAGAAGAGTGTGTGGGGACAAACATAGAAAAAGGCAGAAGAGATAAAGAAAACAGGAATAATAGGAACTAGAACCAACGAAAAGAAGAGTGAAATAGACAGTGAGAAAAAAGCTTTTTGTCACCAGAAGATGACGACGTGTTGACGGTAAATGAGCCAGATTTTAGAAACAAGCTACCAAGTGCTAACAAACTGCAGAACTCATTCACAAAAAAGAACCCATACCTACAGCTCATGAATACTGCCCTAACATCTCAGTTTAAAAGAGTCTCTGTCAGGCTAAAGAATGCACATCATTCTGAGTCCAGGGGAAACGCAAAAGGTCAGTGGTCACTGCTGATATAGCTCAGTCTACCCACACAGGTCGTAAACCATATCTGCCATCTCAGACGTCGTTGTGTGGGCTGTGCTGCTAAACCAAATCTTTCGCTTGTTAGGGTTCTAGGTTCATTTCCATCCAGTTTTACATTCCTCTGTGATGCCATGCGATAAAGACTCGTTTGGGCTGCCTGGTTCAACGTTGCGTGTTCACAAGAAGCAAGTGTCTTTAAAAGCACATTCACTATCATAATAATGTTCTTGTTCACAGCCTGGAAATTCAAGACGTTTATTAGGGTTGGGCCTCTTAACTACTGTAATGTCAATACATACACTGTGTGTGTCTGTGTGTGCGTGTAACCCTACAATAGTGCAGGAAATGATTCTGAGGCTTGGACTGAATCCTAGAAGCATATTAGTGATGTCACGTCACCTGTGCATCGTCAACACCCTAATGATGCACATCCACACAAACTGATTTGTTTATATAACATTCTGTACCTGTCACTCTATTTCATACATTTTTAATTGCTGTATCAGGATGGCTCAACATATACATATTCACAAGGCATGCTAAATATGCTGAACAGCATCAGGGGCCAATATCACTGCTATCCCCCAAATAAACGCATTTTGGAGTGACTGGACAAAGTGCTTAGCCATGAAATTTGACTGTTCCAGTCCAAAGGCTTTGGCGAGTTAGTAGAATGTGTCAGCCTATCACCTCAAGCTTAACCTGGACAAGATGGAGCTGCCCTTCCTTGAGGGGAAGACCTGTCCACCTCCAGCCCTATCAACCACAAGACCTCTCAATCACGGCTGACAAATCCACAGGGTTCCGCTCCCAAAGAACGTTGTGACTCACGACAACCCCCCTGCAATACACTACAAACATCAAGGCAGTGACATGTGCTCACAGCGTTCAATCTTCCCAAGTTCCAACCTTCCCAACCCATGCATCCACGTAAGTTTAAATATTACTAACTACTTTCGACACTAACTGTTACTGACTGTAGATAACAGCATCTGTATAATGTAAGTTTAAATATTACTAACTACTTTAGACACTAACTGTTAGTGACTGTAGATAACAGCATCTGTATAATGTATTTTACCCCTTTTCATCCTAAATGTAAAAAAATTGAATAGCCTTCTGACTAAAGCACATTGAAATTACGTCGAAAATACATTTTCTAAATTATTTTGCACAGTGGAAGGTTTGTTGTTCTCACTCTGTTTTTCTTTCTCTGTTTCTCCATTCATTAGTGTGCATGTCTATATTCAGACTGCATAGTCTAAATACAGCTGGGGCTTATGAGGGCCAGTATAGCGTTGTATATTCCAGTATTCAAATGGTCGCTCTATAACTTCTAAACAGAGATGAAATGACAAGAGACTTTTAATGAAATAATAAAGTTGTCAATTAAATCAAATATATAATTAAAATATTTTAACAAATTTGGATGAAAAATGTAATGTAAAGACATCCAAACTCCACAAATTATTTAATGTCACCAACGCACAATGCATTTGGTAATGTTTAAGAAACAAATCCAAGCATTGAACAATCGACACTGAAGTGACCTGGAAAATCACTAGTCGCTCTTAGCTACCAGCATGTTAGGCTGTTAGTCCCCTAGCAAATAGAAATGTGGAGACATTGGTATTAAAGAGGAGGGAGGGTGTTTCCTTCTTCATGTCTTTATGTGTCTCTGTGTGCTTTATCCTTGATCCAGGGCTTAAGCTTATCATAAATGCAGCCTGCTATAAATGAGGAACAGCAACAAGGCAACACTCCCTCTGTGTGTCTGATCCACATCTATGTGCACATATGGGAACCCAAAGTCCCTACAACAATAGTAAAACCTCAAACACCAAAACAATTTTGATAAAAGGTTTAAAGTAAAACTTACAATTGGGCATAGTGATAACATTGGGATTGCTTTTAGGTTTAGGCATTACTGGTTAATTATGTCAGGGCTGGGGAATAGAGAACATGCATGTCTCGTTTAGGGTTAGGTCCCCACAAAGATATAAAAACCAGTCTGTGTGTGCACTTGTGTGTCATAAAGCACAGTGCGGTAAAGGACGTGTTATTGGTGCTTGTGGCAGAGCAAGACAAGAGGCAGCTGATTGTAAAACAGTGTGTTGTTTATATTTTTCCCAGCCTGCCTCACTTCAGTACTCCTCAGGGATGTTGGAGTAGAGATTTGGGGGTAAAGAAAACAAGGGTGTGTGTGGGTGTCAGTTGGGCTGTGTTAGAACAGAGATACAGAAGACAGGGAGATCAATGCCTTCGTCTGAGAGGTTATGGGAGAATGACTAAGCAGCTAATTAAAGGACGAGAACAAAACAGAACTGCTCTGAATGAATAATTAGAGGGCTTTCTGTGCCACTGACTGAACAGGAAAAAATGGCCGGCATGCCCCACTTAGACAGAGCCCGTGTGCAGGTAATGTATACACACAATGAGCTTGCACATATTCATATTAGCTACCTTTAATACAACCTCTCCGAAAGGGAACAATGTCAATATTAATTTCAGGACCTTAACTATTTAGTCTACACGTGAACCGCTCATTCATCACAGTATGATTTTATAGAATAGACCTATTTCAAGTAAGACAGTTTTATCATGGTTTAGATGTGTGGAGGTTGAAGGAAGGGAGACCAAGGCAGGGAGAATACAGGTTTTCAGTTTTAATGATGCAAGTCTAAATGAATATAGAACGCAGATAAGGTAATCTCCTGAAGGCAATTTCAGACATGGAGGTACACAATTATTCTCTCTCTCTCATACGCTTACTCTACAATGCTAAACTACGTATGACCCAATATGTAGGGAAGACACAAATTATCCATCTGCCAGCAGGAGAACATCCATCCACCGTTTACCATACATTATCTCAGGAAAAACTGCCCTGTAACAATAATCCACCATATGACAATGTATAATCAATGAACCGCACCATCCCCTGTTCACCTAGGCTTAAATAGGAACCAAGGCTACCAGCTGCATGCAATCATCAATCAGATCAAACAAGTCCCTTGATAAATCACTATAAGACCTGATAATAGCTACAGGTGAACAGGGGATGGTGCCACACTCCATAATACACAATACATATAAACCTTCCACTTACAGTTTTTCTCAATTGTTAAGACACATTTCTTGAAAGCTGCTCTCCTTTCTTCTAAACTGTGAACACAAAACCCGATTTTCAAGCAACATTCACAAAGCCTCAGACTCGTCTTGCAAAACAAAACTTTCACCTCAAAACAGCTCAATCTGTGCTCAAAACTGAAATATGTTGTCAAATCGTGCCCCGAGTCAATCAAAATTAAAAACACTACTGAAAAGCCACTAACCACTACGTAGAAAAATAGAAAACACAATGCTAAGGACACGAAGCTGGAGAAATACATTTTTATGGTTCACTGTAGGCAAAATGCATGTTGCAAAACAAAAATACCTTGTACAAAAAGACAATACAGAAATCTTGTGCATTTACATGTAGCACTTGTAAAAACAAACAGAAATCTTATGCGTTTGCCACTTGTGTACAGTAAGCCCATGTAAAACTAAAGTTAAAAAATATACAAATAAGTGTATTACTCAGCCACAGCATCATGTCTCTGTACTGGGTCAGGCCACAGGACTTCATCCACATCACAAGCCACATTTTGTCTGGCCAGGCAATGGGGGAAAAAACCTCTGGCATGCCATGATTTACACTGGTGTAAGGTTGGCCTTCATATACCTTCCACCACCATAAGGAGAAGAATTCCTCAATGGGGTTTAGGAAAGGGGAGTACGGTGGAAGGCAAAGATTGATTAGACCTTGGTTCATATTGAACCACTCTCTAACCTGGAGGGCTCTGTGAAGGGCTCACATTGTCCCAAACAACAACATAGATGGGATGCTCATCCTGCTGCCCTAACAGAGCATCTCACATGGGATTGAGGGAAATGAGGAGCTGGTGAGTGTTGTAGGGTCCCAGGTTGGTAGTGTTGTAGGGCCCCAGGTTGGTAGTGTTGTAGGGCCCCAGGTCGGCATGATGGTGGACCACCCCATGATTGCTGATGGCAGCACATAATGTAACATTGCCACCACGCTGCCCAGGAACACCAACAATGGCCCGATGGCCAATCACATTACGGCCTCTCCTCCATTTGGTGAGATTAAACCTAGCTTCATCCATGTAGATGTATTCATGGGGTCTTTACATTGCATCCACTTGAAAAACCGTCTGTAGTAATAGATATAGTTTTATAAGTGATACGGAAACAGTGATTTAGGCCACTACAGTAAATCACTACTTAGAGTAATCAACATTGAATGTGTCTGGATATATGCCAACCTGTACATACTGGAATCTTTGCTCTTTGACTCTGTCTGAGTTGCGATCAAAGGGCACTCTGTATAACTGTTTCATGCACAGTGTTGCGCTTGAGGACACGATCAACAGTAGAGAGGCTGACACTGTTGATACCCTCAAAATGTACATGGTCCTCAATGATCTTCTGCTGAATTTCACTCAGTTTAAATTGCATTGTTCTTACGGACCATATCAACAATTAGGGTATCTTGGTGTGGGGAGAACATACCTGTCCTCACACCCCCATGTGGCATACTTTCAATTCCACAAAAAGAGAAAATGGAGTTACAAAAACTATACATGGAATACTAGGTCTACAAACAGTTAGACAAACCCTCCATCACAATTCTACAGTACATTGGTACAGTGATGTACTGAAACATATATTTACTTACAGTATACTGTGGTACAGTATATACTATGTCATACAGTAATTGCTGCCAACATTTACATACTGTACTATAATGTCAAAAAAAGGTGATTACCTGTTCTCTTCTCTAAATCTTTGGATTATGGTGGACACAGTGAATCTACTGATTGTTTGGTTGAACCCTTTGTCCAGCCTCCCTCATGCTCATACCATGGAGAAGAACATGGTCAATCACAGTTGCTCTGATTTCATCAGATATTACTGTTCTTTGTCTTCGCTGACCACCTCGACCACCTGGACCACCTCGACCTCCTCTCACACGAACTCTTCCTCTCAGATTTCTATCCATTGTAGGGCCTCACAAACCAGTGCTCTCTGAACTGGCTTACTTTATCTGTTCCCTCACATCATTAGCCACAAGTGTGATTAATTTTGAGTTGTTGTGTTCAAGTGGTGACACCTGTGCTTTAATTGTGTTTGACGTTTGTCACCTGTGCTCACCATTATGCAGCACGGGTGCCTCACAATGAAAATGCGTTGGCAAGTTGTGTCTAAACAGGTGAAAAGTGCTTATTGTTTTGCCAAAAGAGTGATTGATTCAATCAGTGGGTTCAGGCAACTGAGCATTTGGTTCAGACAATAGGGTTTAGTGTTTTAGCAATTGAGAAAAACTGTTAACATAAATCAGCAGTGCCTTAGACTGGATACAAATGAAAATAAGATACACATCTGTACTTACAGTTTTTCCCGATTGCTAAAACACTAAAAGTGAATGCTCAGACCAAAGCGTAGAAACCGTAACGTTTGCATGAATTTGGTACACTCAGGCACCAAATTAATAAACACAATGTCGGCATGGCACCGTAAACAATTCTGTAACACATGGTGTAAAACACTTCACACATTGTGCATGTGATACACACATTGGCCAATGATAAAACACTCTGCAGTCAGCACGTCCATTCAATAGTTAAAACACACATGACATTAGCAACACCCCCGCACACACAGTAAAACACTTTATCCGGTAATTGAACACCAATAAGTCATTATACATATAATTGTAGTATAAGCACCTGTCGTGAAACAATCGCAAATATGGAGGCTAAAGGACCAAGAGGAAGGAAAAGACGAGGAAAAGACAGGAAGAGAGAGAGGAGAGCGAGGAAGAGACGGGGGAAGAGGGAGAGGAGAGGAAGAGACTGGTAAAAACCAGACATCGGGACTGAAACATCATCGGCCAAAGGGCCATCGAGACATCGAACATCACCAAGTGTACCGCCATTAGTGGTCAGGGTGTCCTCCATCACCATGCCACCCTGGGTCCCTATACAACACTGCACACATACTGACATTTCTGCATGCACTACATGGCGCGGTCACATAGGATTTCATGGTGCTGAACCTGCCCCCTTATTCCCTGTTCCTCAACCCAATCAAGGAATTATTTTCAGCATGGCAGTGGAAGGTCTATGACCGCCTACCACATGCATGCATTCCGCTCCTGCGAGCAATGGAAGAGGCATGCAGAGACATCGAGGTGGGGTCAATCCACGGGTGGATACTTTATGATACGATATTCTCCCCGTTGCCTGGCGAGGGAGAACATCACCTGTGATGTGGACGAGGTGATGTGGCCTGACTTCAATCGACGGCGTAATCTCTGACTTGTAATGGGAGTTTTTGTGCTACCTGTATACAATGTATCACTGAGGCTTGGTTGGGAGAATAAAAACGGTTAAAAACTACAAAAGAGAGTTGTGTCTTGAGTAAAGTTGACCAGTGTGTTGTGTCTGTTTGACTGTTTATTGATCATGTGCATGTGTGTTAACTATCGATCTAAAGAGGGCCTTTTGAAGTCAGTGTGTTAAGTTTTGATTGCAGAATGGCAGTTTTGACATGGCAGTTAGATGTTAATCTCCAAGTGTTGTGTAAAGAATTCTGGTTTGTTGAGTTTTGACACGATAAGCCAAATTTAGCATTTTGTGTGTTAGCAATTGGGAAAAACTGTAATACTCATACTATATATATAAAGGAGTCCATATCTCAGTTCATGGTTACACCATCCCACTCTGGGACAGCGTGACAAGTTTAGACTTCTTTGAATTTTATGTTTGTAATCTATTCAATATACTTTACAGGTTTTTCCCAGAGCAGAAACAGAACCATCAGGCAACTGCATAACAGTTCTGACTGGCTCTCATGGCTTGGACGTTCTGTAGCTAACTGACAGTTTTAACAAGCATGTATGTGACTTGTTACCCTCTAATAGAGGATGTAACCACTCAGGTGATATAGGGGCCAGTCAACCGGGAAAAGCTTGGCAAGTCCCGGCACAGCATGTGTTCTTTATCTTGGTTTGTACTCAGTTCAAACAGATCTGTTTTTATCCATTGAACTCCTCTCTTCGCAGGTCTTAATTTATAGCTCATTCCCTGTGATGTATTAAAGCCATTTATGAGAATACCTTGACCT
>JACXGM010008318.1:0-19287 GCA_016801145.1 Umbra pygmaea
AGGAGTCCTCTAGCCACCTTTATGCTTTCTTTCATAGCAGGTGCATTCAGTTTGGCTTGATTACAAGCAGGGTGGGGATGGGTATAAAAACAGTGTTTGGGCATTGCACCTTGTCTGTTCTTGTTGGTATCTGCGTCGTATTGCTGAGTCTGTTTTTTGCAGAAGCTTTGTTTTGGAATCAACTATTATTAAACACTCCCAAAGAGTTCTCCTGCGCCTGTCTCCTGGTTATTTATCTCCACGCATTGACAAATACTTGTTATCACTCCTTTGGCTGACGTAACTGCTTACAAATGTTTTCTAGAACCAGAAAACCTTTGTAATGTTACTCACACACTTCCTTGCAGAACTCTTCCAGCACAGAAAGATACTTAGGTCTCCTTGCATGCACCGCATGTTTGAGAGCTCCTCACAGATTTACAATAAATATTAAAGTCTGGGGACGTAAACTGCCATTCTAAAAGCTTTGTCTTTCTTGTAAGTCTTTCATGGCTGATTTTGATTTATGTTTTGGATTATTTTCTGCTTCAGTGTCCTGACTGTTGGACATTAGCTTGTAGGATGTGTTGATATTTAGTTGAATACATTTTTCCTTCCACCTTGACAATATTAGCAGTTCCACTGGCTGCCACACAAGCCCAAAAGCAATGGTTGTAAATTAGAAGGTAAGGAGATACCAGTAGTTCAAAGTAATAGTTTAACTCTGGAATTGACTTTACCTGACCCTAACGACTCAATCAACCTTTCTGTGCCTTAGTAAACATCTTTATAAGAAATTAAAAGTTGTCCAAATTTGTTCCCAAATCTTTTCATGTGTCATGTTGACATTTGTTTATTAATCTCAATTTCAAACAAATGCAAAAGTAGGTGAATATGAAATGTCACTTTCCCCCACCAAGACTTCCACAATTACTTGTAGTGTCATTTACATTGTGCATATTCAATGTAATTGATTCATTTGGATTCATTGAGGAATGTCCAAATGTGTTTGGTATTTGTTACTCATCAAATAGCTGAATGAGTTATGCCATAATAATTGGTTATTTGACATCCAAAAATTCTAAATTCATAACATTGGCAGATGGTTTCGATATCTACTTTCGATATCCTCATGCTATTTTATTAATTTATTTTATTTCACCTATATTTAACCAGGGGGTTGTTCCATAAAGCCTGCTTAGAAAAGCGGAGATTAAAATCGGATCCATGACAGTAAGTTAAAGATCATGTGATCTCAGGTTCAAATAGTAGATAATTGCACGTGCACGCCATTCTTAAGAAGCCCTGAAGGTGGAGCATGGATTCATCAATTTACCATGACAAGTAAGGGGAAAGAAAGTGCAGTGATGTTCACCGCGACTGAGCAGCGTTTGCTTCTTAAGACATATGAAGAATTTAAACATATGATTACCAAAATACACTGTAAAAAATTCCTGTAAATTTACATGGAAATTTAACAGCAAAACGCTGTTTTCATGTAACAACAGTAAGTTGCTTTTTTTACAATGCATTATGGGAAGACTTGTTCACTTCGGGTTGCGTGATCGACCAACAACAGTTTGAAACTGTTATTTAACAGTATTATACCCTATTTTTGTGCAATGTGCACATGGCGGCATTTTGGATTATACATTTTGGATTATCTGAATGAGGTAGGTTTGCAACAATTTGTTATTGTACTATCTTTAAATGACCTATAAAATATAACATCTTAAACATCCAATGATGCTTCTGTGATTTAAATCAGATTACTCCATTATGTGTTTTAACGAACGACCCAGTAAACAATTACCGTCTTTCAACGTTGATATATGGTTGAAAATTAGACGGTCAGCCTTGGACTGGTTTACGACGTGATTTTTACTAAGTAGTTTCAGCCAGACTGTTTGAGTACATGTTTTCAACTGATCATTAACTCTCCAACAGGATAAGTCTCTTATTGATGCTAAAATAACAGAGAAAACAAACTACCAAACCAAGTTTATTATTATCTCAAATAAATTTTAAGAGTTCTACATATTCCATGAAAGTTAAAAAAAAAATTTAAACTGTAACTGTCAGAGAAATCAGTTAATATTTCATGTTTATTTAGTTATTTTGTTAAAGACTTGTAATTTGAAACTGCTTTGTAAAGAGCTGTTTAACTGGAGACTTTTATTATGAAAGGCACAGATTGAAGAAGGTTGTCTAGACCACATGGCAAGTTGAAGCTGTATTTCACATTTCTAAGGAAACTTTTCATTAATTTACTCATTTAAGTTACAGAAAATATCACAAGATGCAAGATTAAGTTCTCCTTTGGTAATCAGCAGCCAATGAAGTCAGTTTGTCATGTATAATGAATGTGATTAATGTGGATTGCATTAAAGAGTGTTATCTATACAAAGACTACACTGTAAAAAAGAATCCTGTAAAATTTTTATTTTTATTGGATGCAGGATGCTTACACCATTCTAGAGCCCTCTCAGTCTGGAACCATATGTGACCACCCCCAACAGAGCTTCAACCTAAATAAAACAATAATTGTGACTTGTGTGTCTGGTAAATTAAGGGAACAGTTGAGGAGAGAGTGAAAACTTAACATGGTTTGGACCGCATTAACCAAAAACAATTATTGGCATAACTGTCACAATGACCCTGCCTGTTTCATTGTCCTCAAATGGCTTCAATGCCCCAGTCTTCCTCTACAACCATCCTTGGTTAATCCTCTCTCCTTAGACAGGCAATTGTATGTAGCACAGCACATGAAACTACAATGTAATCTACAAATATATATGCTATCCCTTCCCTCGAATCCATACCGCTCATGCAGGTAGTTGTCAGAAAAAGCCAACGGGTCTGCCCTGTCCCTGAAAGTATGTTCTCTTTGAAATGCCCTGCATATGATTATCGCTACCTCATCCAATACCTTATGAATGAAAGGACACGCCATGATTATGCATCTGACACATATGGTTTAAGCTCCCTATGTATATGCATTGAATTTATATCGCAAAAATAATAACATATGATAAATAGGCAGAGCAATCTTTTCAAGAATTAGCAGTTGTATTAAGTTGATAGGGAGGCCCTAGATGTATGGAGGGATTTTGGAAGCAATAGACTCAATAACAGTGAAGCTATTGAATTGTATTTTCCTAATATGAATATATTATAAATAAGCTGAGCCAACTCTATAAGTTTTATTTTTAACTTTATTTTTGAATAATTAACAGTTGTAGTATGTTAACAATGAGACCCTAGATGTATGGAGTGAATTTGGAAGCGTTAGATTCAATAACAGTGAATCTATTGAAATGTATGTTTGCATCTACTTTCGGTTTTGCACTTTGTAGACGGTACCTGGACTTCGGCTGAAGGCAGAACGCTCACATTGGTGCACGTTATTCATCCACATATTTCGATGGTTCTTTCGGATGACAACCGTGTTGTAGCCTGTTGTCTACCTTACTACGGTTAGACAGAACTGCCTACTGTGTAATGAAAACGTTTCGCTTATGATTTTTTAACCACAAACCGCGAATCTGCCAATTTCTGTCTAACTTTACCGAAGTCATAAACGATATTCGGTTCGATTAAAAAAAAACTGTACATTCAGTGCAAATATGGTCTAAAATAGATAGGTTGATTATTTGGAATGTAAAGTGGCAGTACAAATAACACTTGGATAGGTAACGTGATGAACATGGCTGAAAATGTTAATGTGCAAATTATACACATACAGGTCGAATATGTGCCAGATGCGTTAAAACTTTGTTGAGTGCGTACAGGACATAAACGGGCAAAGAGAGGGGGTAGATTCAACATGTGCGGAGGTCAGTCAGTAGATTTGAAAGTAATGCTGTGAAAATAGTAAACATTTTAGGTAAAGTAGCAAAACAAAGTTCAGAACTCACCGGATGACAGATGAAGGTACCATTTCAACGCTTTTTCAGATGCCAGTTTTTAAGCATCCACTTTGGGTTGCTTTGCTATGAATCATCGAAGAGGTGAATGATGAATGCCAGCCAATTAAATGTGTTCTTTTCCCGTGTTCTGTGAGTACATTCTCTGGAATGTGGACCGTGTTGGAAGCAGCTATTCCCTTAATTCCATCTGGCAGGGCGGAATTTACTGCGGACGGAAGAGGGCAGGACCCCTCCACAATTCTGAATAGCTTTTTTTCACTTGTTTCCGACTAATAAAAGAAGGGCGCATATGTGCTTGAAGGCTACGGATTCCCCCAAAACTTTGCATTTCCTCCAATGATGGAACTTTGTATCACAATAACTTCCTAAGCATTTACCTGGATCAAAACATCTATGTCTTTAAGCTTGACACTGTTCAAAGCCATTGAAGTCTATGGACGCCAGGCTTCAACAGAGAAGTCGAGATGAACGTGTTCTACGTACGCATTTTTAGTCAATACAATGTTAACACAATATTACGTTTTTTGACATATTAGGGGAAGCCGAGCATCCCTTGCAATCTTAAAGAACTCGCACCAAGAAGCATAGACTGTGTGAATAAGTCAATAAACTGTGATATTTGAATGGTGTCATATTTCTTCAGGATTGCACAGCCTTATTTTTAGAACATTACCCTCCTCCCCAGCCCTAACAGAATTAAAAGCAGTTTTCATCTGGAACCAAGGTAAATGTTCTTCAATACACAAACATGCACCAAACGATAATGGCGTACAGTAGGCTACATATGGTGCTAGACCCAGTTATATATTTAAGCCCATGTGTTTAGGATGAATAATCCCTGGCTGTTGATTTGGTAGTCTATTATACTGTATAAAAAGTGTTATCTATCTAAACATGGGTAGTTCATTACAACAAAGTGGATTGTCCTTAGAAAATGTTAACCCTCAATAAAATTATTCTCAACCTTAACTGTAAATTCTGCCATACGTTCCTTTTCAAGAAAGTGCTCTGTGACCCTGTCGTACCAACTAGGCGTCTTTTTAGTGTCCTCTCAATGGCAAGCAAAGCTAGGCAGCATAAAAGGCCTTGAGCCGCCAATCAATTACATTATTCTCAACCTTATTCTTAACACCAGAAACCTGGTGTTATAATGCCCTCTGGCCACCAGAAGGTGTCCTTCCCCCACAACTGCTTCATGTCTGCGAATTTTTTAATCCCAATATATACAATATATACAATCTATGGTTAATCCAGGCTGAGAGCTTGGTGGGTGAAAACTAATGAAAAGGGGATGTAAACTTGTAACTATAATATTGTAGCTCATATGACAGCATGAAAAAGGATTCCCCACAGATGAGACTGGTGGAAAGCACTTTGTTGTTAAAAATATTTTTCGAAGACTTTGTTTAAATTAACATTAAAATTAAGTCAATCCACCTAACAAACCGGTAGGGGCTTCTTGTGATAGCAATTGTGTTCAGGTCATCCTGGATGATGAGAACAGGGACATGTGTTTCCACAGTTTATTGCCCTTTCAGATCTGTGACACGCAACCCATGGTCACTCAGATTATCTTTCAATAGGAGATGTCCTATTTACTTAAAAAAAGGGCATTTGACTTGTTCCCATCATGTTAGATTGCTAGGGCAGCTGGTACAGTGAACATTTTATGGTTTCCAAAATGCTTAAAATGTTACCTCTGATTCTAGACTTGCTGTCAGTTGACCCAATGATTGGTTGGCTGACTGTTGTGTAGAGCATGAACCTGCAGGAGCGAGAAGGAAAAGTTGTTGTCCAAAGTCATAGCAATCTTCTTTCCACTCTGGTAGAGTTGACAACAGTGTTGAAAAGGTCTCGAAGCAGACAGGACTTTCCCTTGAAGGATGAGTCACTCTGTCTTGTTGAAACTGAGTTTGAGGTGGTGGGCCAAGAACCAAGCCCTGGTGGACATCCGCAGTGAGTCAATGAAGAAATCAAAGATCCTCTCTGTATTTCTACAGGTAGGATGCATTCCTAGAATGTGCAGAGACTGATTCACACAGATATAGGACAGCATTTAAAATTAGTTGATTTACAGTGTTGAAGACCGTGGATAGATCTATACAACATGGTCTCAGGGCGACCATTGTTTTAAATGTGGCACTATTATGCTAAAAGTTTACCCATGCATATGGCTGCATCTTTAACTGTCCAAATAGTTATTGACCAAAGAATAAGCATAGAAGATGGAGCATTGGGAATAGATTGTGCTTTTTTTTTAAAATGAAAGCAGCACACCATTCAGGTTGCTCTACTGATTGAATGTACATTATCAACTATATTAGATAACAGGTGAAAGGATTGTAGAAACCATAGAAATGGAATGATTAGAAATGCCATTCCATTTCAATTCAATGTAGCAGAATGGTCAGAGAGACAGCCATTTTTTGTGAACCATTCCAGTGCAAAGCTCTAAATGGCCGACTTCCGCATTAAACCAATTTGCGGCAAGTCGTGGACTCACTAGATAGTTTCGAGATAGCTAACGAAGAAATAGTGAATACAACACACTTTACAGTCCCACTGGCGCGTGTTGTCACAGTGACAACTAACAACAGTCACCATTTTTTGTGTACTAATCGAATGACCAAGCAAAACAGTTCGATGAGGATTCTACTAATTCCAGTTCTAGAGACATGACTTTGGATGAGCTGCATATTCAGTAAGGTACACATTGTGAACTGTCATACGGCTACACCAGTACATGATGCTACAACAGCGGATGAGTCGACACTGAAACACTATTTTGTGGTTCTTTAGTACGAATTCAAGAAAATCTACTACATTTTGTAATATGTAACATTTTGTAATATGAGTTAAGGCAGCATCTGTCTCTCGCCCACTCTGCCTTCTCACTTTGTCATTTCCTCAACAGAGACATACAAACAAAAAAGAACAATGATATTTTTGATTACTTTATTGATTTTACTACACATGTTCTGGAAAGAGAAACATATGGAGTTACATGTTTGTTACACGGGCATGTATTAATACTTCATATAGACTGACATCTGTTCTTTAAAAAAATGTTATGTTGAGGCATTAAAGAGTATGATACCAATTAAAATCTGAGTTTGGTAAGGCGATTTCCAAATTAAACATACTAACATACAATTATGACAATAATACAATCAACAATGTTCGAAGCCCCAGAGCAATAAATTCAATACAAAAACATTTACTTAACTCTATGTTATTTTTACCTAACAGGTACTGGAATACAATAGACCATTTTAAATATTGGTCTTGTTCTGGCCTGTCATGTAGAATGAGTATAGTTAATAGACTATAATGATGCAAATACATGTGATATATTCACTGTTTATGTGTAAATCAAAACATGAACTCCTTGTTATGAACATGGTCATTAAATATATAAATGCTCCAAAGGAAAGACAAAAGCTTCAATATCACCGCTGCCCCTTGGGAAATCCATGAAGGGACCAAATACAATCAACCCTGCACAGCCACGGTTCATTGACTGTTCCTGACAATACTTACTGACACCAAGCCATCCATCTTGGCAAATAAAGAGCTTGTATTGCTCTGCAGTGAGCAATACAGGTTCAGATGCCTAATTAGTGTTGATAGCTTTAAAAAAAGTCTTCTGTTTAGTATTATCAGAGGCAAACCAGCTTCATTCTAAAAATACAATGATATAAATAAGCAACAAGAAATATTAAAGCAAATGGAATGGGATTGAAGGAGAGATTGTAAACAAGAGGTTATCTACATGTGCATGTAGTGTGAAGTCAGCTAAAATTGGCTATCAGGTAAAATGGGCCAAATAAGGTTGTAGCATCATATCTCTTAACATTTTTACAGCCAATATCAATAACTGAAATTGCATTGTTGCTTCAACACTTGTTGACATGTAACAATAGTTTTGATTGGTCTGAGTTTTCTAAGGCAGGCAGGGCAGGGTTTTACATTAAGCTTGTCAGAAAAATTGTAAGGTAAGTGAGCCTGACATGGTAAATTTCATTCATCACTAATAAGGGTACTAAAGCAATTATAGGTATGCTTATTTTAAAACAATTTTACTTTTTCACATTAAAAAAATATATATATATTTAAGAGACCCATGCTAATTTATAAAAACATTATTCAATTTCATGCATAGCTTATTTGATGATAGTATAAGCCATTTACCAAAACATGGCCCATTTTTTGCTGACTTCACCCCACAGTATCAGTATCTTGGTTGAGAGTAAGAATCTCGGCAAAAATAGTGAACTACTAGAAGTACGATTTGAAAATTGCATTTTTTGGCTTAGATGTATGGTAAATGTTACATTTGGGATTAGGTATAGATTTAGGCTTAGATTTAAAGGTATGCGATTGGGGAAACTAGTATTTTGAATGGGAATAATGGTTTGGTTCCCTATAAGGACAGTACATAAAATAGGAAAAAAGGTTAAAGTTACAATTTGGGTTAAAGATTTAGGAGTTAACGTTAGGTTAATGATGTTGTTAATGTTAGTGTTTACGGGGCTAGGGTAAATAGGGTTTTAAATTGGAATGATATTTGGGGTCCCCGCTAGGACAGTAAAACCTACAATTTATGTGTGTGTGTCTGTTTGTGTGACATACTGTATGAATGTGCTTAAGTTGGAGAATGAGATTTGGCAAACCAATTACACAAAGTGCAAAGTGAGTGAGAAGTGGCAGGCAGCGGATGAAGAGCTCAACACAGCTTAGGTTTGGCACAGTCAATTACCTGCACCAATGCAATGCAGTAATTAGAGACACCTCAGACCTTGACACAACAATGTCCCCAGAGGGAAAGATGTAACCTGAATTGTACAACTATGGCTATATATTTTCAAACAAGTGTGTGTTTTTTGCCATTTTAAATTAGCAGAGCCCAGTGCCAAATTTCACTGTTTGTGAAGGGATACATCCCCTCTGAGGATAATATGATACAAATACTGTATGTTAAAAGTACATACTTTTGTTTGAAAGGGCACTGAATAATATTGTGTTGAAAATATCCCACGCTTCTTCCCAACGTCATCCAAGTATACCTTTTGTTATGGTTTTGATTGAGAGACTCCTAGCATCTAAAAACTACATATTGTACCTTTCAATTGTACCTGAATAGGTCTGGACTAAGATACTTCAATCAAAGATTTTTCAAATGGGGACACTAAAGTTGCATGTTGTATATACAGTGCATTTATAACACTGTAATATTCAACATTTGCTTTGAGTCAATTGCTGCCTCCAAGCAAATATTCCCTTTGTTCAATACATTTTAGGAATGAAATATTAAGAGGAATTTGGCTCCTTTTCTTAAAAAATAATAATGTCATTAACTTCACTGTTTCTCCACAAAGTATGATGGCAGCTCAAAGTGTTCTATTTCAGTTTCTTTTTCATGTTTTTGATATCTGTCAAGCCTTTTGTCTTAGCACACAAATACGTACGAAAATAACCCCTTTGAATACTATTATGCACTGGATATCTACCTTGGGAACAGGCTAGTTATAAGCAGCCAATGAGTAACATCATTGTATAACCACAGTATAAAACCTTAAACCATCAAGAATAACTTTCATATGCATAGGCAGCAATGGTAGAAACCAGCATTTGCAGAGCGATAAAATACGTAACACATGGCACTGTTATAATCACAAGCTATTTCTCATTAAGCAAACTACAAAATACAACTACATGTCATCTACACAATTTGAGTTTGGCCTCACCTGCCACTTTACTGTACTTTACTTCTTGTAAATGATTAATATTAATGTCTGATTCTATTCAATAAAAAGATGCAAAAACTGCCTTTAATGCAGAGGACTTGCCTAGACACAGTGATGATCGAGGATGAATTCACACTCTTCCGTTTACTTTGTGTGATGACTTCCTGTCATAATTATTACACCTCCCCAAATAAGTTGCTTGGCTAATTAATTCACAGAGCCAAGTCAACCCAAATGAGCAGTTTTGCTTTCACTGCAAATTGTGCTTAGGATGTGTGTCCCAGAACTTGTAAGGCATTGTTCAGAAATTAAAAAACCCGACTAGGTAATACTTATGACTTTCAAAAACATGTTTGGATATTAAAGCAGTATTCAAGCATAAAATATTCACAAAATAGCACAATCAAGTTTTAAAATAAGTTGCAAACCTATGAAGAGAAATGCGCCTTGTGTTGTATTTCACCTAACTTAAAAATGTATTCTTGTCTTGAATCGAACAGGCAAGGTTCGCAAAGCACACCTTGTGGTTTGACTATGGTTTTAAAATGTAGAATAAGACATATAAGAGATGAGTAATATATCTTTTCTTCCTATAGAACCCATATTGATCATTTATTTATGCATTCATTAATGTATGCATTCAGTTTAAATGCTAGCTAAGTATTTGAAGTTTTTACAGTTTGTTGTTTTTAAAACAGTGCAGTAATAGTTCGTATGGCAGGCCCATATATCATTTTAAAATAAACACCTATTCCCAGACATTTTATCAACAATACGTTTTAAAATAAAAAATAAAACATTTGTTTCTGAGAACAGTCTCTGTGGGCAAAACTGATTGCATTACCCAACTCTGTATATCAATGCTCTGCGAACCTAACCTGGATATAGTGGCCCCCGCTCTCCTGTATGTTAGAGAGAGGGCCTGGGGGATAAAGAGTTAGCGTTAGCATTTTCAATGTTTACAGAAGCCAAAAGGTGGCTGCAGCAAGCAGCAAGGATGGCCCCACGGTGGATGCCAGGGAGGCCGACAGAGGCCCGCCATTTAACACCAGCCTGTATGAGATCACCTCCACCTTGTAGCCGTTCTCGGTTGCCATGCATCTGAACACCCCATTCTGCAGTGGCATGGTGAGGGTGGGTGCCAGCACGCAGAAGTCTCCGATGATGGAGCAGGGGTATTGTTTGCTACAGTTGTCCTTCTCCCAGCGGTAGCTAGCGTGGAAGGAGTACAGTGGACAGGGGAGATATACGGCACTGTTTTGGTCTATCACCACCTGCTTGGGATTTGTTCTGTGGGACTTCAGCCCTGTAGGGTTTGAGAGAGCAAAGCCTGGTTGGCAGTGTTCTACCTAAAAAAACCATCATACCTATGGGGTCGCTATGTTTTCAACACCTGCACTTGTTTACATATCCACATAAGTCTGGCATTAGCATTGGTACGTTGGCTAAACATGGTTGGCAGTACACTTCATTATGAAACAATTGTGTCTGGGATAGTCCACGTTAATATTCATCTAGAAGTATTTGCTCACTGACAGAGCATGCATCATTTGTTCTATTTCATTCCTTTGAACCTCTCTCGTCCTCAATACGCATTTTCCAGCAATAGGAACCAATTATACGTTCAGAAGATGTGGATGACAGCTGTACTAAAACTGTGAACAAGATAAGAAATGGAACAAAAATATCTAACTTAGCGTGTAGCTTATCAGCGGGGATGATGTATGATTATTTGAAGTTAACTTGCCTAAAGATATTGGGCTTTGAAGTCAAGGCAAACTTTGAATCCACTCTATTTTATAATCCTGTGAAAATAGTTCAGTGAATGAAGAAAGTGAGGCAGGGTGGAACTTACCCGCAGCTTCACCACAGGCAGATGTATTTGAAGAGTCCAAACTCCGAGTGAGAGCCCTATAGTAAACATCATAAAATATTCCTTGAAACATGGAGCATTGTAAATAATGGACAAATATGTTGTTAACGAAGCATACTTATTATAAAACCTATGAAATAGTAATCAAAACCACTACAGAAATATGTGACAGATGGTATGTTACGGCTGGTATCAACTGCCATACTGTATTTGGGTTTCTTAGCACATTTTCTATCTGGACCGTAATACAACACTGAATCATGTCTCATACCCAGTGCTGATGTTGTATCCAGCTGGGATTGGTGTGCACTTCCTCCTGGCTGCATCCCAGCCACAATAAGGATCCCGAGATAGGATGCACTCTTGACAGCTGTCTCCATAGCGACCACAGTCAGCCAATGGGATGCGTTGGACTGCCATGGCCGTGCCCACGTAGAGGTGTCCCTGGGAGAGGAGGCAGAGATAAATCAATGAAAGACAGAAACAGACATAGAGGTCATCAGTACATTGTAAACAAATGTATGTGCTGATAACACAGCTGCTGGCCGATTGCCACCAGGTACCTTCTTAGAGTCGATGGCCATGCTTAGAACGGGACCTTCGTTGTGGAACAGGGAGTACTGGCATATGATGAAGGCTTCCTCAAAAGTGTGCAAAACCTTGAGCACCTTTCCCTGTTCTGTCAGCAGAAGAAGAGAAAACACGATTAGAACAGAGTGTACCATGGACGCGATGCATTATTCTTTATCTATGTTGTGACAATTTGACATGGAATGGGAACCTCGGTTTATAATAGCATATGCAGTCTTTTTCTGTACTGGTCAATTCATCAGTGGGTGAGCAATAGATGTGAGCAGTAGATGTACAGTCTGTCCTCTTATCTCCCCCGAAGAATGAGAGGCTATAACTTCCCACAGAAGACCTACTGCTCTAGTTTACTATTAGGCCACCTCAAATGCCTGTGACATTATTCAAGGCTCTATCACTACCATCCTTGTGAGAATAATGGAATTCTTTATGAAAGTGCATTCAATGTTCAGTAGCTGTGGAATTAATTATTATTGTTGTGTTTATGCCAATCCTAAACAAAGCCATCTTTAAGTAATGACTAGAGTACACATCGTTTTTGTAACCCTGGAAAAGAACACTTCATTTGACATCTCAGTGAATCATCAATCACCAAATGAGGGGAATAGGGTGTGCTTGCTGAAAGTATGTGTGGACTGGGTTTGGGAATCAAGATGTACACCCTCATAGTATGTTGGAAGCATCTAATAGTCACAAGGCAGTTTTAGCATGGACATTACCATTAAAAGTATCAGCCATTTAAAAGTTAAGTATCAGCAGTCAATGCTTGGGAATTTCAACTTCATCCATCTATCCAATGGCCAGCTGAACAAGGTGTGACCTTTAACTTCATTGGTCGATTCCTGATGACCTGGCTCGTGCCAAAATGGATAATCAAAAACGACACATTCTCCAGTGCAGGAATGGGCTATAAAATAGTGATTTGTTTTTAATTCATCCATGCCCTCACAACTAGCGTTATAATGTAAGCATATTTATCAGTCTGCATTAAAACTGGGCACATTCGATTAGCATGAAAACATATCCCAAAGAACGGTCGACTCGGTACCCATGCGTTATTAAGCCCTAGGTTCAATTTGCGCCGGAATTGTCCTTTAACAGAGTAAGTTACATGTTAACATAGGACCACTTCTTTGATATCACATTCACAATTCTTACATCCATTGAACTTGTGAGTTTATGGAAAGTTTCTGCTTCAATATCTTTACAGGATGTCAGAATAGCCTCCCAGAGCTGCAGAACTGCCTCCCACCCTCATTGATCTTTTGCTTGAGAATGCTCCAAAGGGTCTCAATAGGGTTGAGATCAGGGGAGGATGGGGGCCACACCATGAGTTTCTCTCCTTTTATGACCATAGCAGCCAATAACATTATTGCTGCATTAGAATTTGCTACGGAAGGCATGGTTCTTCTTTTTGTACCATGGAAGAAAGTAGTCAGTCAGAAACTCTATATGCTTTGCAGAGATCATTTTCGGCCCAAAAAATGACTCTGCCACCTCCTTGCTGACATCGCAGCCATTTTGGGACATGGTGGCCATCCACCAACCATCCACTACTCCATCCATCTGGACCATCCATGGTTGCACGGCACTCATCAATAAAGAAGACTGTTTGAAAATTAGTCTTCATGTATTTCTGGGCCCACTGCAAACGTTTCTGCTCGTAAGCATTGGTTAGGGGTGGCCAAATAATAGGTTTATGCACAACTGTTTATGCACCAGCAGCTGCTCTCTTTATCTGATGAATTTGTCTGGCAGTAACCGTCCTCATTATGCCTTTATCTGCACGAACCCATCTGTGCTCTGAATCAACCACAAATCTCTTCACTGTATGATGATCATGTTTAAGTTTTTGTGAAATATCTAATGTTTTCATACCTTGTCTAAGGCATTGCACTATTTGATGCTTTTCCACAGCAGAGAGATCCTTTTTCTTTCCCATATTGCTTGAAACCTGTGGCCTGCTTGATAATGTGGAACATTATAGTTTTACTTTAATTGGGCTCACCTGGCAAACAAGTGTAATCACAAGTGTCTGAGATTGATTTCAGTGATATAAAGAGCCCGGAGACACAATACCATCCATTGAATTTTTCAAAAAAATTATTGAATGTTTATGACACTTAATTCCAATTTGCATAATAATTTGTAACGCGGTGTAGATTACATCACATGTCTCTATATGAGATAAAGCTTGACACCAAAAATAAACACACCTGTTCCCAGGTAAAGCACAGTATAGTGCTTGTCATAGACAGCCAGCACAACGGCAGCAACAGCGTGTGTGAAGTGATCATCAGTGGGCAAGTTCAATGGAGCATCCCCGAACGGGCGAATCACAGCTTCAATTTCCGGGTGGTCCTTGATCACCACCAGGGTCTTAGGGTTCTGAGCTGCTGTTGAGTTCTTAAAGGCACACTGGAAAAAGATATAATGAAAGGGATGCAGTTTGTCATTCCACAACTAGCTGGTCATCTGCAGAATAGAGGCACAAGTCCCGAACATAATAGACTCACACTCTTAATCATTTAAAAATGAAAAGAAAAGGAATTGAACTCATTTCAATGTGATCTTTCTCTGGTCAGCATGTGTCTTACTGTGCCAGGACGATGCCCAGTCAGAGGACTGTTGTGGCCTTTAAGTTTGGACGTTGCGAAGGCCTGGTCGATCTCCTCGATGGAGTAAGCACATATCACTGTGGTGTCCCTGAACAAACAAACAATCCAATACTTGAATAGCTTTCCTTCCCTATCCTTACTATAATGTAATGTACATCTAAATATTATTTGTCATTTACATTCTTCAATTGTTTTACTTATAATCACAGATAGCTGAGTAACACCATACCACTGTATAATAAAAGTAAAACCATACCACTGTATAATAAAAGTAAAACCATACCACTGTATAATAAAAGTAAAACAATACCACTGTATAATAAACGTAAAACCATACCACTGTATAATAAAAGTAAAACCATATGACTGTATAATAAAAGTAAAACCATACGACTGTATAATAAAAGTAAAACCATACGACTGTATAATAAAAGTAAAACCATACGACTGTATAATAAAAGTAAAACCATACCACTGTATAATAAAAGTAAAACCATATGACTGTATACTGAATCAGATTTAAGGTTGCTTTAACATGCTAATAAAAGCAGTCAAGCTCAAAGGCAAGTGACCATCTCCACATTGCATAGCTCACTTTAAATACATAATCATGTGTCTAATCACTGAAACATTCCTGTAACCAATTTGGATATGCTATGCCTAATTCCCAATTTCCTCATTTACCTTGTTTTTGCAGCTCATTGGTTTCCTACATTTTAAGTGTGACTTAGTTTACAGCAGCCATATGGATTGGAGGAGGTTGTAAATGTGGCATTTCGTCTCACCAGGCGTTGGCGAACAGGCCGTACATGACTCCAGTCCTCTTCTCCTGGGCCACTTCTAAGAGCACGAAGGCTTGTCTGATGTTGTTGTACTGCTGGGCGGTGCTACCCACACCACACATTATCCTGGCCTTCAGAAAGGTGGTCCATGAGTCTGCCAGCAGGTTCTTTATGCCCCCCTCATCCACCTGGTGACGGACACGCAATGCATTTATCCACAACAAACGTTAACATCTAATAGTGTTGTTTAGTACAGCTGGTATAAGGAGATGCTGTCATGGTTACCATGCAGACTCTGCCGATGCGTGACCTGTAGGGCTCCTCATCAACCCGAGCCGTCTTGTTGATCTCACTGAAGAAGAAGTAAATCTCGTCTTTTTGTTTCTGAGATGATGGCATTAATGCTGCTCCTCCAAACTGGGGACCTGAAGTAAGAGAGAGAATGGGTTGGAACTAGAGTTTTAACTGGACTAGAATCAGAGCTGGTACTCATTTATGGTACTGTTACTCTTTATATTTTAGATAACCTCATGTTTTTACAAAATATCAACAAAATATATTTTACTAAATGTAACTGACAGATATATTGTTGTAAGTGCATGGTCAGTCTTTTCAGAGTCTCTAAAATTCCCAAGATAGCTGGGGCTCTGACTGTCAGAACCTCCATAACATAAAGAGGATGTCCAAGACTCCAAACCAGAAGTTCTGTAGGTTAAGACATAAGACAAAGCTGTGGACAGGTATGCCCTCAGAAGAATGACTTTTGTCACACATGGGAAAGCAGGGGATATGATATGAAGCTTTGTCTTGGAGTAGTATAGTCTATGTAAGATCTTAAATTGAATTAGACATTATCTAGAGTTGTTTGGGTATGTAGTGTATAAAAGCTTTCCAAGCTATCCACCCATATCAATATCAGGAAAGAGCCTCTTTGGCTTTTGAGTGCTTCGGTCACTTGACTAGCACAAAGGACACCATCCACATCTGCAAGTATTTAATCAGCATGTGCTTTATACTCCACTCGGCTTTGGAGACCCATTCATGAGACATTTCAGTCTAATATATTATTTCTTAGACGCAAAGCATGAGCTCCTTCTGCTCAACAGACACACAAAATACCTAAAGTTCATCTCACTCTTACAGACACATACATGATCCTCTGATACTTCAAGTTGGTCTTCCAGGTAACATCGATCCAATCGCCTTACTCCAGCTAATACCACATCTTGCTTTAGATTTATTAATGAGTTTCTTCTCATTTAACTTGTATCCACTTTGCCCTATTTATTGGCACTCAATATTCTCATCTTGACCTGACTATCCTTCAGTTTTTAACAGGAAATACTGTTAAATCCTGTTAAATACTGTTAAAGGACACAAATAAAATATCATAAACAATACTCACAAATAGACGAAGCTTATAAGGTAACTAACTAATAAATTAGCTGCGTTGCTGTGAGGTAAACGAATGGAGCTGCCACAATCACCTGCTATCTCACATTCTTCTACAGCCTAGTATTCAAAAGACATTATTAAAAAGCAAGTCGATAGACTGTTACATTACTATAAGCTAATAGGTGTGTCTATACATTCATTACATTGCGACTGGAAAGGTTTAAAAAAAAGTATACAATTTGAAATTATTTTGAAATGTCATGGAAATTCATTTTGTAATTTCTAAATATTTTAAATGATTTATGTATTTTTTATTTTCTACTATATCAACCAAATAGAATTGTATGTTAGCTAGGAATGGAATACTGCATGTCTGTGTGCATGAGTAAAAGAAGAGCTGTTTATTTAAATGGATTAGGGATATATAAAGTAGCATTGATTATTGCCTTAGTATTTTTCCCCTTCTGCATGATCAATAAAACCATATTGTCTTGGACCTCTAATCAATGCAGCAGGGGAACAAATTCCTCCAGGTCAAACCTTAATCCTCATCAATGTATCTGAATAAATAAAAAAGTCCTAACTCTGCAACATGTAACTTTTACTTCAGTCACCGACTCGGAGGAGCTTCCTTCATCATTTTTAGTTATCTTCAGCAAAGGTTACAAAAAGTGAAATAGTTGTTCTAGCAATAAAATATGACTGACTCTTCCTCACTTTTACAAATGTACTCTAACCTTCTTGTGGTAAGGTAATTGTCTTACCAAATGATATGTCACTACATTCGCCCAAAACAAAGATGCATAGATCTACACGTTCATTGTTATTGATCTCATCATGTCAAAAACGACACCTTCTATGTTTATTTTTCAGTACATAACTCTGTTGTGCATGTCCTTTATTTTCCCATGTTAGCTCGCATCCTACTTACTCTGCAGCCACTTGCTCTCAGTCTTCAGGAGCTTCTGAGTGCCATAGGTACGTCGAATAGAGCCAGGGTGACGTCCTACTGCTGACAGGGCAGTGTAGAGATTCCCATCTGAGATGAAGATAGGAGATAGACAAACAGAAGCCAGAGGGAGAGAGGAAATGGGGAAATCAAAAGAAGACAGCTGACTTTTCAATTCAACATCTGCAGATGGCAGTTTTACAATTACTCCACACATTGAACTGTCTCCATAGTGATAAGGCAGTCCATTTGGAATCAATATAGTAATAGCGGAATGAGAATGAAACGTTATCAGAAACTGAACCACTCAAGTAAATTAATGGCTTATCGGTAAATCACTCCTTATTATGAAAAAACCTGCTATGCAAATACTTTCACATGCATCCAGTAATATACAGATTTTACTTGAGCATGCTTCTATAAAAATATTACCAAACATACCTGCACATGTTAGCTAAAGTTTAGCATCCTCCAACAGTAAAATTCCAAGCATAAGTACAGTTGTAATACATTTTCAACCCACAGTACAAATCATGTTTATTGTCAAAATGTAATACTTATAAACAGCGGACAGTCTGTACATTTTTACCACAAACATGATTAACAATGGGGGTTCAATAATTTTGATTACAACTGTAGCTAACATAGTCTTTTAAAGATCTCTATCAAAAACAAATTTTTCAGATTCATTTTTCAAATGGTCTGTTCTATATGAACAGATGGCTAGCATTAAATGTTTAAACCTTCCATTCTGGGCTTTATTGAATGGTTGACATGCATAATCTATCAATATAATTATTGTTATACCTCAATTAGCCATAACATTTCAAGTTTGAAAGTGAGTTACTTTGATGTCATGGGGCAGAAATTGGCATATATATGACAATACACAATTTTCAAGAAGCTTTTTTGTGGACCGCATCTTTAAATTTTCATGTCCTCTCAGCGACTGGTTGTGCAAAGTTTGCTATTGTTAAAGCAAAATAAGCAGACTGTTGTAGCCAATTATAACTCTGTGAAAGGTCATATTTAAAGTATAAAAATATATATGTAATACAATTACACATAAAAAAAATATATTCTGGTATATATATTTGAATTCATGTATGGAAACCGTACTGCAATTTCCTCAGTGCAACCCACAGGGATTTTAACAATTAGGTGTTATTCACCTGCAAACAGACTGACAGATCTCTGAGAAGGGTAGGGAGGAGAAATGTCAGACGCTGATGCCATCTGTCCATTGGTGGGGGCATCAATCAATACAGTGTCATTTACCTGTAGAGAGCAAATCATGCCACAGTCTCATAATTCATATCCAGATGTTAGACAATATAAAAAGACACAGAATTTGAAATACTGTAGAAACTTATTTTTCTCATTAAACACTTCTACAAACCTTTATAAAAGTAATACAGGTGTCAAGA
>JACXGM010008319.1:0-10847 GCA_016801145.1 Umbra pygmaea
ATACCTGGCAATGACTGTGCAAACTGTACAGCAATATTCTCTCTATATTAGGTTTGGTGCAGGCTTCTGAATGCAAATTCTTTCCAATTCACGGGAAAGAATAACGGAAATCACAGAATTTTGGAAAAAAAATAAAACGGAATCGAACAAAAATAAAACGGAATTCATAGGGCCCTGCTATCGATATAAAGGGAGTTATTTTTTAAAGGTAGTTTACCAATATAGCCTCTTTTAGCATGGATAACTTTGTTATTGTCAGTAAAAATAATTGAAGCCATTATATTGTTATGTTTTGTGCTTTACTGACAAAATTAAGTGGAAAATAAATGTTTTGGGTTTACTGTACTTTGTTGACGTTAAAATGTATTTTAAAAAATATGGTATCGAAAAAAGTATCGTTAAGGAACCGGTATCGAAACTGAGGTATCGAAATTGGCACCGGATCAAAAGATTTTGAACGATGCCCAGCCCTACTAAAGCCTAAATGGTGAAAGAGAATAATTGTGAAACCCGCAACCAAAACAAAATATAGAAATGCCTTTGTTACGAAGTTGCATCACATTACGTGATCATCAATTGTGGAGATGATTTGGGGTACTATATGTCCTTGGTGATGCAGCCTATCCTTTGAAGAGGTGGCTGATGTAACAAAGAATGGGTTTCCAATACACCAAACCAGGATGACTGCCATTCACTGTCGAGGATCAGGGTGTAAATGCACGTACTGGTCTATTAAGTTTTGAATGCAGTGTAGCAAAACTATGGTGCATACACCTGTTTTTTTCAATAAAGATGATAACGGAAAATCGTTGATCTTACACTGTGCAAATTTTAACTTAACTGGTTAACCTTACCCTGGTTTAAATACAGAGCATATTGCCGTTCAATTTGTCAAATTGCCTGCCTGAGACTACTGTCGCAGAGCATAGTACATGTTATTCCAATTTGGTATCTGAAACAGTATGTTTGTCTTTACACATGTAATCAGAAAGATATTTATTGGCAAGTATACCAAACAAGGATACATTTTTATCCATTGCATGTCTCAATTGTGCATAAATTAACGAATTCTAAAAAATGTTCACGTTTTAAGTTGTAGGGTAGGGGCACAGTTTGATCAATCAGGAAATGTGCAGTATTCAAACAGGTGTATGTAAACAGGCTATATAAGTATCTACACAAGGGGTCTGCAACCTTTACCATCAAAAGAGCCATCAAACCTATTTGACCCATAAAATGATGATAACACCGCTTTTATATAGTATAACTATATTGCATTTATGACATTTTAAATCAACAAAGTCACAAACCTTTTCTCTGCTCCTCTCATAACAGATGTCTATTTCTTGTTTATTTCCATGTTATATATTTTCAAAGCTACATGGAGACACTGCAGAGGGGTTGAAGAGCCACCAGTTGCAGACCCCTGATCTACACATACAGTATTATGTACATAATATACTGTAATGCAGTGTAAGCAGCAATATGGTGTAAACATTTTTAGAGCTTCTAAGGAAATAAATAGTAGGATATCAATTATGTAGCACCTGACCAGCAATTAAAACTGTAGCTTAAAAACCTCTATTTGTATGCACATTAAAAGGACATTGACTCCAATAAAGTGACGAATTACAATATAACCAGTGTCCAACATCAAGTGGCATTGTGCCCATTTCTTAAAGGACTGGGCAAACTCTATGAGAAGACAGAAACCCATTCTGGAAATCCCGCCTGAGCCGTCTGCTTTCTTCAACGTCCGCCTGCTGGAATGCCAACTTTCCTCCTCAGCACTATTTCCTCAGCATGGTGGGCTATCATCAGCTGCATGTACTGGTCTCGCTGCTAGTGTCCACATTGCAGGATGGCCGTGTTTTCATCATCCATGCTCAACAGCGCCTCAAGGAAGTCTGAATCCCTATTCCTCTAAATCAAAATATAGACAACACAAAATGTGCATTTAATATTTCATTTGAAGAATAGTTTTTTTATTAAAGGTTGAAAATGAAATTAAAAGGAATGATGCATAGTTTTAACCCTCCCCACCAAACAAATATTTTCTTTACATATGACGTGGCTTCTGTAGGGTTGTGGTTTCCTATAGTCACCAGAAACAATCAACAAAAACAACACAGTAGAAATCAATTTCAGTAGCACAAACCCCTAAACCCATTGAGATTACGAATCATAATTCAAGATCATTTATCTGAACAGACAACATGGCTTTGTACCTCGGCTTCTATGCGTTTCGGAAGTAGACTTTGGACGAGGGCTTACTGGTGCTCGTAAGAAACATGCTGACCCCTGTCGCCTGTAGCACATTGTGGGCAGCTGATTCATCTAAAAAATACGATGAGAAGTTAAAAAATACAAAAAAGTTTAAGAGAATATTATTTTTGAAGTGATATTATTTACCTTCAATGAACTGGTCCTCGGATTTTTGGCTAGCTTCCAACAACGCATGTGCCGAGTCTTGTTTGTGCTCTCCCAGAAAAAGGAAGGTCTGTGCCCCAATAACCGTTTGGGTGCCGGTCAGAACCATTTGTGTTGTCATGGTCCTTTATTTTTTGTAGTTCTGCTTTAATTTCTTTAGCTTCTCTCTCTCTGCACTGTTTTCCTGTGTAAACCATGCCCAGCGCGTACAACCAAATTGATATTTTGAGATACACTTATGTACTTTCTCATTACGATCGCCATTTCCAGATCCCGCTGTATTTCATCCTCAGCATAAATGCAGAGTAAAGCCTGAATCTCGTCGTCGGTTTATCGGTCTGATTTTTTACATTCCTATTTAATGATTTTGAATTCGCTAATAAAACTGTTACTGTTTACACGGTAGCGAAGTTTTAAAAATGGTGGTTGCGATGAAAAATTCAGCGTGGATTCAACCAATCGAAACGCTACGTTCACCAACCAATCAGCATGTTCTGTGCTAAAGGCCAACCCCCTAAAGGTCAGGAACTTTCAAAAGTACTACCCTCCGAGGAGGTACTTCTTATGGGGTAAAAATCTACCCCGAACTTTATTTTGTTCCTGGGCCGCTTTGCGCGTTTCGACCAAAGTACCACCCCAAAGTCCCTAGTTCCTGGGGAAAGTTCCTGCGGTGGAAAGACCCCATAAATGTGTTTGAGACCCACTCCTGTTCTCAGGGTCCTGCTCCGCTGGAATTTCTAAGAGTTCCAGCTGTCATCTCCTGCCACGGAGAAACAAAGACACACGAAGGTTAGAACCTCCAGGTTAAGCACAGTGGCAACACACACCTTTCCCACTCCCCTGTCTCAGAGGCCAGTGGATTGTTTCTCCAACATAAGCCAATATATTATGGGCCTTAAAGTAAATACAGGAAAAGACACAGGCATGGGGCTGAGCAACACTTAGCCTGGTTACCACTGTTTTGTTCAGGCCTGAGGCAGAGCTACACTCAGTCTGGTTACCACTTCTGCTTTGCACAGGTCACCTGGAACTGGGAGGTAGGGCATCAGTGTTAGGTAGTAGTAGGAATGCCAGACATTTCTGAGTGCATTGGTGACACCTGTCATTTAGAATGCTGATGGTGATGCTCTGCAATCTTTTTGTTTCCTTATTAGCCTTGTCCTCTTATCCAGCCTATACGGAGCAGACACCATAACATTTATTTAGCAATTAATACATTCCATTTGAAAGCTTGGGCCTAGTAAACTTTCAGCTTTGCTTCAATATGGTAAATGCATAGGAACACACAACAGTGTAACACTGCATCCTCAACAACACAAAATGCAAACACCCATATTCAATTGAAGTAAATATAAAAAATGATCATCAAAAAAGCATAATGTAAACTTGTATACTGTATACTTACCTATCTTTGTCACCATTACAAAAATCCTTGTTGACTAGAAGACAAGCATGCATACTAGTACTAATAGTATAGCTAGTTAAAATTGTAGGTTGGTTATTCCTACAGCTAGTCTATACAGTAGTTAACTAACTAGACGTAGCTAGCTAGTTAACATAGCTTTGTACAGTAATGTAACTGTACAGTAGCTGTCAACATTATTCAGGGTTACACTTTATTTGGAGAGTCCGACATTCCATCTGTAGGTGCTCTACAGATAGTTTGTTGATGATATGACTATCAACAAACTATCAACAAACCATCTGTTGATAAGCAACTAATTGTGTATTTTAAGGGTAGGGGTAAGTTTAGAATATGTTTTAGGGTAATGGTTAAGGTTAGGGTTAACATTAGGGGAATGGTTAAGGTTAGGGTTAGTAGATAGTTTGTTAAAATGTTGTTGATAGTCTGCAGATAATATGTAGAGCATCTAGAGATACACTTTTTGGACTCTCAAAATAAAGTGTTACCTTATTCAGTTTCCTAGCAGAATTTTCCAACAACCATTAAACTTTATTTATTAACGAACAGAAACGGCACTCACCTGTATTTAGCTTGCATGCCTGTTAAGACGCTCTGCAAACGTGGACGGTCTTCCCCTAATAGCTTTACTGCTTCGGGACATTTTAACAGCAGTTAAGTTGCCTCAATGACAGCTAAATGAAAGCACCCTGTAAGACAGCTCCTCCACTTTCCCCTCCAACCATTTCCAGTGCTCGTTTTCAAATTCCATAAGTGAAAAACAGAGAATGAAAAAAGTATGGATTTCAGTTAATTTCACCAAGGTTGAAAAAACAGAAAACGAGGTCTGAATTGGTCATCCTATTTAAGGTGGGGTAACCAATGTACACGGTTCTGATCCACTGAGTAGCTAGCTAGAAAACACTTGATTTACTAATAAAGCATACCAATTGCTGGTTAACTAGCTAGTAACATGGCAACAATGCTTAATTTTAGTCAGACACGAGACGGAAAAGTATCTGTCTCAAAAGTTAGTTCGACACAAAAAACTTTCTGACCAAGTAGTTACAGGAACGTAGTTATAGGAACAGTCCACTTCTAAACAGTTGTACTAACTACTCTCCCCCAAAACCGGTTTTGCTATTTGCATTCGCACTGGTCAGAGTGGCCATAGGAACTGGTAGGAGGGATAAGGGAGTGACGCAAGCACTCTAACAGGCTTTTATAGCATCGTCATTAGACATTTTAGTGTAGCGCCACATACAACAACATTTCACAGTTTAATGTTTGTAACACTGGGTGTATGATTGGAGATAAGTGTGTAAATCGTCTTATGTATGCTGGGTTCCTTCCACGGCTTGCTGTTCGTTCAGATTACGAGGCTGAAAACGACATCAATACAATTTTATAAAAAGAATGTTGTGATGATAATGTCCTAATAACGGAGTTTGAACCGCAGCGTTTAAAAACTAGGCTGGAGTCATAGCAATTGAGTAGCTACTTAACACAGGAACACAAAAGACGAAGGCTCCAGCATAATATGTAGCATTATATGCAACAGACAAACGAAGCAACCAGCGTAATTTACAAGTTGGACCAATCAACATAGACCTAAGAAAAGGGAAAATGGAAAGACCCTGGTCTAGAGTAGGACCTAAAATGGTTATAGGAACTACGGTGCGAGGGACTAAATAATCCCCAAATTTCTCCTGTCGGAAAACAAGAAAAAAAGGGTTATAGGAACGTTATGTTCTAGGAACTGCAAAAATCCCTGCGGTCGGAAAGCGGCTTTATGCCAAGATCACACCTAGGCGGGTATCAAAACAGGAAGTGACATAAATCCTAAGGCAAATCCCTGATTGGCTGGAACAGAGTCAGATATGATTTCAAGAAGGTTAGCAAAGAGATTGAACATTTACAAATCGTTTCACATGAATCAGGAGAAATATTTGCGTCAAAATTCTGTAAACAAACAGGAACCGTTCCACAAACTCATTTAGCGATCCACAAATATGGGACATTCCACAAACTCAGTTTTTCACTTTGTATTGATTATGTCACACACAAATATATCTTCAAGTTATGGAAATTGTTTGCAGATTTTAAGATATATTTGTGGATACCATTTTTTATTTACAGATCATAACATATTTGTTTGTGAATTTAAAATGTGTTTGTTTGCAGATTGTCAATTATATTTATGGACCATGTTTCCTATTTACAGATTATAAGGTATTTGTTTGTAGATTTTGTTCATTTGTAAATATTTAGCAGAAAAAAACATTGCTAAACTTGAGTCAAATGTTGAAAACAAATAGGAACCAATCCACACACATTACATGATCCACAAATACAAAAAGTACAAACATTTTTTTTCACAGATAGTGATTTATATTTGTGGATTGTGTTTTACATTTGTAGATCATGAGACATTTGTTTGTGGATCTTACTTTTATTTGTGCATCGTGTTCTCTTTTTACAAATTGTAGATCGTATTTGTGACTTGTGGTCTGCGCATTTTGCAATATTTTTGAAGCAAATCTATCTCCATACTAACCAAACATGGCAAATTACTCAACTGAACCAATATCAGCTATCTGAGGCAACTACTGTATGCACAGAATGTTATAAAATACATTTCATTATTTTGTAGGTATGGTTAGACATGTTTAACTTGATTAGCTTTGAAGACCTAAGTTAACGGTGGCATTTGTATTACTAACTAGCTGTAGTAATGATAAAGTAAATAGCAAATTAACAATACAGTATTAGCTAGCTACTGTACATACAGTACTTTAACATTTAAAGGTTGGGTGTTTTGGCTTTCCTGTCATCAGTACTCCTATCCACAAAAATCCATCATATTCATTCGGTTCAGATCCCATAACAATATCTAAGGTACATAGCTAAATATAAAACAACAGTAATGATGCTCATCATACATATTAACTTCAGCCAAACTGTTCTTACCTGAGTCGATCCTGCCATGCAGCTACACATTCCTGCTGTCTGTCTTTATAGCTCAGTACAAAAATAGATACATTCAAATAGTCCATTAATCTTTTTTCAAGTATTATTTTCTTTACCCAGCTCATACTTTTGCTTTATTTATAATAATTCTCTTTATGTTCTTTTTTTTCTCCCTTGCAACTGTCACTATAGAGATTTACATCTACAGAAAAATCTCTATTTACGAATGCAACTCTCACTTTATATAAAACTCCTTATTTATGCACAAATTGCTATTTACGTATGTAAGGCTTTTTACATACAGACAGCTTTTTTCACATGAATTGCATTTTACACACAACTTGCTTTTTACACAAGAAAATGCCAAATTTATACTTGCGAGTATTGCGTTACAAGTTTACAAAATGTAATTTACAAGTACAGATCAGCTATTACATGTTCACAACACAATAAATACAGATTTGCAAATTTATTACAATTTAATACACACGCACATGTTTATGGCAGTAATTTTCTTTGACACCCTATCAGGAATAAATGAGAGCTCCCATGAAAGGTGTTTTTTTGGGGGGGTGGGATCAGCTTTAAAGTTAAGGACACAGTCATATTCAAAAGTTTAGGCACCCCTGACAATTTCCATGATTTTCATTTATACATAATT
The DNA here is from genome assembly GCA_016801145.1 of Umbra pygmaea. Classification (NCBI taxonomy): domain Eukaryota; kingdom Metazoa; phylum Chordata; class Actinopteri; order Esociformes; family Umbridae; genus Umbra; species Umbra pygmaea. The sequence goes on from JACXGM010008319.1 coordinate 7,464, forward strand.
GGGTGTTTGGATCAGCAATTTTATTTTGATCTATCAAATAACTGAAGGACACAGTAATATTTCAGTATTGAAATTAGGTTTATTGGATGAACAGAAAATGTGCAATATGCATCAAAACAAATAAATTTGGGCACCCAAACAGAGATATCACATCAATATTTAGTTGAGCCTCCTTTAGCACATTCTTCCTTGCAAAACATCTCCATTTCAGTTAGGTTTGATGGTTGCCGTGCATGGACAGCCCGCTTCAAAACACCCCACAGATTTTTAATGATATTCAGGTCTGAGAACTGGGATGGACATTCCAAAACATTGTAATTGTTCCTCTGCATAAATGCCAGAGTAGATTTTGAGCAGTGTTTTGGATCGTTCAGTGTTGAAATATCCAGCCCCGGCATAACTTCAACTTTGTGACTGATTCCACTACATTATTCTCAAGTATCTGCTGATATTTAGTGGAATCCATGCGACCCTCAACTTTAACAAGATTCCTAGTACCGGCAATGGCCACACAGCCCCACAGCATGATGGAACCTTCTCCAAATTATAATAACTGTGGGTAGCAAGTGTTTGTCTTGGAATGCTTTTGCCACCATGCATAATGCCCCTTGATATGACCAAATAACTCATCAGTCCACAGCATCTTCGTCCAAAACGAAGCTGGTTTGTCCTAAATGTGCGTTTGCATACCTCAAGCGACTCAGTTTGTTGTGTATGTGCAGAAAAGGCTTCTTCTGCATCACTCTCCCATACATCTTCTCCTTGTGCAAAGTGTGCTGAATTGTTGAACGATGCACAGTGACACCAACTGCAGAACGATGATGTTGTAAGTCTTTGGAGGTGGTCTGTGAGCTGTTTTTGACCGTTCACACCATATTTTGCCTTTGCCTCTCCAATGTTTTACTTGGCCTGTCACTTCTGGCCTTAACAAAAACTATGCCTGTGGTCTTCCATTTCCTCACTATGTTCCTCACAGTGGACACTGACAGCTTAAATCTCTGCCATAGCTTTTTGTAGTCTTCCCCTAAAACAAAATGTTGAACAGTCTTTGTTTTCAGGTCATTTGAGAAATGTTTTGAGGCCCCCATGTTGCCATTCTTCAGAGGAGAGTCAAAGAAAACAACATCTTGCAATTTTCCACCTTAGATACATTTTCTCAAATGCTGAAAGTTGTAATTCTTATCTTAGCCGTGCCAAGAGAAATCTGAATCATTCCGAATCTTGCCTCTCTTGCAGAGAAAGGAGAGCGTAAGTAGGAGTTGTCCATGAGCGTAGGAGCAGGAGAAACTTTTGGTATATATTCTGATTCATTATTTTCTAATTTTGATGGTATGCCTCCATGTCCCCCGATTGCCTGCAAACTTCTCCTGGACTATATGGTAATTTCTCTACTGTGCCACAGTAAGTTGCATGGTTATGACACAACAGTTAGCATATTTTCAGAAACACAGCTGCTACGGGGCCATAACGTGAGATACAAGGTAATGGAGCTTTTTATACATTGTCCTGTTTCTTTAGAAATAAACAATAAAAAAAAGAATTCAGCTGGTGGAAACAAGCAGCTTCTCTTTGGATCAGTGACAACTGAGGAGAGAGACCTCACTTTCTTTTTCAGTCTTCTGACTCTCTGACCTTGAATCTTCAATATTTTATTGCAAGAACACAAGCGACTTTGAACAAACGACACCTTCCTATTTAGAGGACTGGGGGAGTTCTTCAGTGTGTATGCACCATGATCTGCAGAATGGCTATGGCTGCAGCTGGCTACACTCATCTCGACGGTCTGTGGTTCACTGTGAGTGCAACTGATGTAATCAGGGTCATGACTAATGTTCCTGCTTTTGTGTCAAAGCCGTTCAGGTATAAAGCCAGGCGCTGTGTTCGGAAAACAAACTTGATCAGTCAAACCACAAACCCTGTGCTACGTGAGCTGAACTGTAAGCAAATTGACTGTGTCCCAATGGTAGCACCTGGCTGTAAACACGAACGGTCTTTTAAACTATATTTCTAAAAACCTGCCTGTACACTTACAAAGTTTTCAATGCTTCGGTTTGCATGTAGGGAGCCTCATTATGCTACAGTGGAAGTGTGGTGCTATTTTGAGCCTAGTTAGTGGTATATAATAGTGATTTATTTTTACGTCATCCATGCCCTAACAACTAGCGTTATAAGGTAATTATTAGTTTGCACAAAAAATTGGCGCATTCGATTAGCATGAAAACATATCCCAGAGAACGGTCGACTCGGTACCAATGTGTTATTAACCCCTAGAATCATGCGCCAGAGTTGTCCTTTAATAAGGAATGATAATCAAACATAAACAGTGTTTCACAAGGCATTACATTTAATTTAATTATTTGTAATCTTCAACACTCCTTTATCACAATTAACAACAAGCATTTGCAATAACACACATCTTTAATGACGATCTTCCAATGTTAAAAGTTTAAGCAATCATTAGCTTTCTATGGGTAAATGTTATCACCAAAATAAGACCATCAAACAGACATTGACCAGACCTTTCAAACTAAACCATTTATATTCAGCTTTTGTGACCATAATAATGAACTCAAATCAAAAATGATTATAAAATAAAACCCAAATGTGAGAGCCTACCTGTTTTAACAAAATAAAACCTGACTCGAGAGCTTCTACTCTCCCTGTATAGACTGTTAAACTTACTAAGAGCTTCCTTAATCTCTGTTTAAAAACAGCCAAGACCTGCAAGTGCAAATACTTGGGGTGTTGTCTAACAGGCACCAATGCTTCTTTTTTAGGCCACTGTCCTTTAATGGAAAATATCAGATAAATTCCTGAAAGGTGGAGAGGTAAATTCAACACATGCAAACCTTTCAACTATGTATAAGAACACATACATAATGTTCTAGCTGTTATTTAATTTATACACAGAATAATTCAATAATTGCTCCTCCTATAATTACATGTGATTTAATGCATCAATTAATTATTTCAAGGATGGTACACTTTCGCCCGGATTATCAACAGGCTCAATAAGGAACTTTTTCGTGACACGGTCAAAACTACATCTGTACACTGAGGTTTTTCAATAGTCAACAAAATCCCATTCACAGCTGGTCATACACTGGGGTTTAAGCCAGGCAGATAGTGATTCAGCTCAAATAAGCAAGTTCCTTCACCAAATTAAACAACTCTGTAGTACTATGTAATTCCAAAATCCCTGATCTGGTGATTCCCAATTTGATAAGTTGCTGAAATTTGAGCAGAAATGCTTGGCAGAGGCAGAAAAAACTGTCGTCCTTTCATCGCTAATGTTAATCTAAGTTAAACACTCCCGGCTCCCGGCACTGTGTGAACCGTTCATGTGATTGGCTTATAAGTAAACAATCCCCCACGTAGGGTGCG
>JACXGM010008319.1:10947-29230 GCA_016801145.1 Umbra pygmaea
GCTAAAACAAGGGAGATATCTGATTGGTTGCAGATCATTCCCTGTTTAAAAAAATGCATTTGTGTGTCGAGCCACGTCAGGGGAGTCTCAAAATTCACTCACAAATGCAGTGACGTTCACAGACCGCAAGCAGTTTGTAAATCAAGATATATTTGTGTGTGCATCAGAAATACATTTCTGAATCGTGTCCTGTGCATTTCTGAATCTTGTGTGCATTTGTAAATTTTGTTTGCCTTTCTGAATTGTGTGTGCATTTATGAATTTTGTGTGCATTTGTGAATCTTCTGTGCTTTTTAAATTTTGTGTGTGCATTTGTGAATTTTGTGCGCATTTGTGTATCCTGTGTGTGTATTTATGAATCATTTGTGTGCATGTATGAATCATGCGTGTGCATATGTGAATGTAGTGTGTGCATTTATCTTTATTGAGACTCTTTTAGCTCCATATTGACTAGGGGGCGGAGAATTCGCATCAGCTGTGTGCTTTGCCATCAAGTGATATTTCAGACTGGACGTGCTGCAATGACAGCTCAGTTCACAACAACCAGACACACAGATGACTTTGGTTTTGTCAATGGAACCATTTGGCAACTTTTTAAAAGTAGACTTTCCATTCAGAATTTTATTGCCATCCATTTTGTAACGTAGCATACTACTCTTTGGCCAGCTCGCAAGCCCTAACACGTGTGTGCGGCAAGCCTGTTGTTTTGTTTTCGGTCTAGCTAGAACCTGTGTAGTGTTGTAGTTTTTCTAACGTTACTAGTTGTAGCAACAGCGTGTGAAAAAACAACAAAGTTTGCCAGGCCAAAAAGAGCGTTGATCTCGCGATAAAAAAAACAGACGCTGTTAAAATGGTTTTGTGTTAACGCCGTTAATAACGCGAAAATTTGGTCTTTAAAATTTAGGCCTGTAGCCCATTTTTCGAAAACAATAGTATACAATCAATGTTGTCTTGTATTTGGACAATACGGGTACCTGGTAGTTGGATGCAGGACACAATAATAGTTTGATTGTGGATGTCAAGATGAACATAAAACAAGCATTCACTAATAACATGTTAATTGAATAAAAACTAGACTTGTGAATGACTGTAAACACAGTTTTCTTGTTTTGATCACAGTGGATATGTAGCCTGATTACATAATTTGCTTCAAGCATGGTCCTTCAGCAGTAGGGCTTGGAGCTTTACTTGCTCTTCGACAAATCAGAGTCAGACCGTCCTTCAGGTAGGTACGGCTTGTCTCCTGTCAGGTACGGCAACTTCTGTATCAGGTAGCTATGGGAGCATGTTCGTCAGGCTGCTCGCTCGTCAGATACCGCAGCTCAGTCAGCCACCCCGTCAGATAGGTCAGTTAGCACAGCAGCTTTAACAGGTAGGCCTACTTTGCCATGTATGACAGATGATGCAGCTTAATATACGGATGCTCCGATCGGTAGGATGGTATAATATGGCCATAGGAGGTCTAGCATGTTTTGCCATGACTGCAGGATCACATTGGTATATATTGTTATTTATGTTGTTAATTAATATTAAATGTAGCCTATTACAATTGTAGGCTTTTCATCTTTATGCTATCTTGTTCCACATGATGGAGGCTTGTCGAGATTGACATAATTTCACGTATCTAAGCACAGAAGAAAATATAAAATATAATGTTCTTATATATATAATATATATATATATATATATATATATATATATATATATATATATATAATGTAAATCCAATGCTGGGCTACCACTGCATATAAAACAGGTATGGCTCTTTTAAGGGTAGAAAATGAACATGGTCCTATAACTTCCCAGAAACTTTCACAGTTTTTGAAGTGTTTGGTTGGACTGGAACTGTTTAATTTCACATAATAATTTCATAATTTAATTTAGCAAAAAAGTATTTTCCATGCGTATAAACATGCGACTCACATACCAAAGGTTGCGAGTTCGAATCCATGCGGACACTTTGCATATATTCTGTTTTCTATACCAACGCGATGCAGACGTGTTGCAAATGTGCTTTTTTCATTTTTTTACTCACTATAACCATGGTTACAAACAATAAATTACGACATAATACAAGTTACATCAAGTTAACAGCAAGGTTTCTGAGTGGTTAAGGTTAGGTTAGGGGTTTGGGAAAGGCTTACATTGAGTTAACAGCAAGGTCTCACTGTGCACCAATCGCGGACTTTTCCGTTTAACTGCTACGGATTTTCATCCGTGTTCATTTCACAGAATTTTCGGCCATTCCGTGGAACTGTCACGGATTCTGAGGTTCATACTTCTTTCTAAGAGATCAGGCTGGTTTCTTTGTGCAAACAGAAATAAATGCTTTTAGGTCTTTTAGTCGACTTAAGGTTGCCCAAAAAAAAGAACAACTACATTTAAAATAACTTCCTTCTGAGCTGCATAATAGTTTCACCTCAATTCATTGCATGCAGATGAAAAACCTGCCGGGGCTGTTGATCTGCCGAACTACAGTATATCTGGCGGACCTGACGGACCTGCCGAACTACCTGACGGACCTGCCGAACTACCTGACGTGACGAACCTGCCGAACTACCTGACGTGACGAACCTGCCGAACTACCTGACGGACCTACCTGCCAAACTACCCGACGGACCTGCCTGCCGAACTACCTGACACACCTGCCGAACTACCTGACGGACCTGTTGAACTACCTGATGAAGATCAAATACTAGCCATAGCTGACAAAGGCTAGCCAAAGATCCCACTGTCTCTCTCCCTTAGCTCATTACTCCGATCGTGATCCGCGTAGCCTTGATTTATACTGTAGTTTATTGGTTAATGTTAAGAAGATTTTAATTAAATCACTTGGGGTGCTGAGAAAAATTTGGCTTATTCTTGCATCGAAACATCAATAACTGAGGGATGAAGTATTCTTTTTAAGAACAATTTACTGGATGTTTAACATTAGGACACACTCCATGAAGGGATATCTGATCAAAAAACCCTAATCACCTGGCTGAGTTTCTGTAACTAAAAATTGTGATATTGAAGAGAATAAGAAAGTTAAGTGAATTAATGAAAATGTTGAGAGAATTGAAGTTAACTGACTAGCCTGTATTTTTTGTGGTTCACCACCGCCACCTCCTGGAACATATCCTAATATCACAAAAACAACTTTTTGATTGCTCTAGTCTGTTTTCAGAACTGTCGGTTATACAGCCAATCCATCCAAAGCACGGTTTTAGACACTCCCTTCGAATTATAATATGAGGCGAGGAAAACAGAAAATTGGTAAAATGGGTATATAGTAAAATGGGTAAATTTAAACTGTTAAATGATACATGTAAAAGTATTTTTAAATTTACTTTGTTAAATGATAATTGAAAAAGTAAAACCATGTATTTTTTAAATTTACTTTTTAATTGGCTTATAGTTTTTTTTAATTAAGAAATTTTTAATATTTAACTATCCTCTTTTCCTTTTACTATGTTTTGGCAGTCCTGGGATTCCATATACTAATAATTGGTGTAGCGTATATTTGCACCTTGTTATTTCCAACTTTTTATTGATACTTTATAAAAGCATTTGATTTGTTCAGTATGGGATATATATATTTGGAGAAAAGAAAACAAAGGTGTCAATACAGTATTTTCTCTATACTTCGCAGCCAATATGGAAAGATTAATGTCAAAGATTTAAACAAGTTCACAAGTTCCAAAGCAGCTTGGATTTGGTTTATTTCTGAAGAACATAGTTGTTTCAAATACTTAAGTATATAGCTTGAAAAGCACATGCTTCTATCTACAACAGTACTCTCAACATACAAGTTTTTTTCCACGGCTTGTGATTATCTTCACTGTTATTTTTTATTATTATTATGTTGTCATATTATGTCATATTTTTCCTCAATAAAGGGTAGTCAATGTTTCATCAAAGGTCAGACTAGAACATGTGTGTACCAAACCACATGTAACAAAAAATACCAAAAAATGTGATACATTTAATAGACAATATTCTCTGTAAATAAGTTGATTAGTAAAACACAAGAAATATATTTACTTCAAAATGTAATAAAAGTTGCTGCTAAAGGCCAAAAAACAGACCCATTTTGACTGTTGCCTGTTCATACATATTATTAAACTGAAATTCAAACATGACGGATCATTGGGAGGTTTCTTCAAAAAATTGACATTTTTAGACAATACATTACTGAAAATAAATCCTCTTCCCATTCTAAAGTCATCAATTAAGAGAATGTCTTAATTCAGAATAATATTTGGTTACACTGTATTTTGAGAGGTCTACAGATAGTCACATTATCAACTAATTATCAACAACCTATGTTAATAAGCAACTAATTGTGTAGATTAGGGGTAAAATTATAATATGGTTAAGGGTAATGTTTAAGGTCAGGCTTAACATTAGGGGAAGGGTTAAGGTTAGGATTAGGGTTAGAGTTAGTAGATAGTTTGTTAAAAGATTCTTGATAGTCTGTAGATAATATGTAGAGCATTTATAGATATACTTTTTGGACTCTCAAAATAAAGTGTTACCTAAAAGATTTTATTGTACCTGATTTTATATATAAATTCTTCTTGCATCTATTGTTTTTATTATAATCCAACACATTAATCTTCATATTACGCCTTAAGATAGAGGCTCTCACTTGATACTAAAAGACTCTTTGAGGCTATTTTTGGCTTGCTTACAAGTGATAAATTGCCAGGCAGGAGGGATATCTGCAGGCAGTGCGTTATACTCTTTAGCAAACTCCTTGTTGAAACTTGCCATAACATATTTCCAGTAGTCTGACGCCTCAATGCTGGCATCTGCAGGAATATGCCAGTCAGTATAGATTTCCCGGTATGTTTTATAAGGGTGACACTCCCAATTGGTTTCATTGCTTCTGAATTCGGTTTCACTGAAAACAGAGGAAGAACAGATATCCGTCACCAGTTTTTTTGAGCGCTCAAACCTGTACCAACCAAGTCCCTGTGGCCTGTGTATTGATGCAAAGTGGTCTGTGTGGGCCACTCCTCCTGCCTCACAAGGTGCCTTGCAGAATGGACACTGCTTTCCACAGCCAAACAGTCTCATGAACAGAATATTCTGTGGTTTAATCTTCATCTGTGCCAATTTTGTACTTACATCCTTTGTGTTGCGGTATTCCTCTCTCACAGACTGTTCCATTTCCTCAATACACTTTTTGAGCCAGTGGGCAAACTGTTCCTGATTAGAATTGTTCAGCATCATTGTGACTTCCAATGCATCTTGGGGAATGACTAGCTTCTCTCCAAGTTCCTTGCATATTTCCTGAATGAATTCCTTTATATTGGCATTGTCATTCGTCTGTGCTTTTGTGATTGCCTCAGTGATGACTCGGATGATCCCTTTTAGCTTAAAATCTTCTAACTCAAATATTTTATTTCCCTCAGAAAATTGTTTCAATATTTCATCCAAAATCCAATTCTTCACAAATGATTCATAGTCAGAAGTGTATTTCACATAATTTGAGATTTTGAACTCTGAGAGCAGTTGCTTCAGGATAGAGTACTGGAAAAACGCTCGAGAGCTGAATTGAAAGGCATTCTGTCCTGTCAACATCTCGTCAACAATTTCCATGCCCATACAGCTGGCAACATAGGATTTTACTGCAGGTTGGAGACACAAGTTAGCAAACTCTGCGGCTTTCTTTTGACATTGATCTTGTCCAGTGAACAAGTCTTTGAAGTCTGCCAAGTACTTATCTTTAAACTGTTCAAGGCACAAACGAGGATCATTGTCACATATGAACCTTGTATGCATTTCTTCGAAAGCCCTGGATGCAAACCCACAAATGTGTAATTTAATTAAGAGTTCAAATGTAAGGCTTGTCCCAAGGTGTTTAATTGCAGTTAACTTCTCCTCAATCATCTGTAGGATCTCTTGAATGTAAATGTCATTGTAATCTGTTTGAAGTTGACACTTATCATTCACAAATTGCTTGCACGCCTCTATGAGGTTGTCTGCCACTACCTGGATTTGTCTTGTTTGCTCATCCATGTAAAAAACACTAACAAATTTGTTAATAAACCCCTTTGGAGTTACTTTGAAGGGTTCTGTTCCGTGATCTATAAGTCTCATAGTGTTCAGCTTCTCATTCACTGAACTTCCTTTCTGCGTCATGTTTAACCGGAGCTGAATGAAAACCAAGTTCACAATATCTCGTTTCTTTAATCCTTTAAAAGAAAGATCCTGCACTGTTTCCCTCCATACCTTTTCAAAATCTCTATCAAGCACCTCTTCTGAAACCTCGCACTGGTTCCTTCTGCAATCCTCAAGCAACTTCAGCACCTTTTTCTCCATCACAGCTATGTGGTTCTTCTTGATTGTGTCAAGATTGTTCATTCCTTGTTGAATCTGAACAGCAGCTTCCAATTTACCGAATACAGAGTTTTCTATCTCTCTCTTGATCATTTTAATGCTGTTTGCAAAATCCTCTCTGTATCTCTCCACCAGGTACACATGACCATCTGCCTGTTCATAGTACTTGGACAGGTATTGAAGAAGCTTCTTCTCCCATTTTGAAAGTTCCATTGATGCTTCACTTTTCAAATTTAAGAAAAAAAACCAGATGTCTCCCATCTGGGATTTGTTCGCTATTTTTCCGAAGTTGGAAATCCTTGTTTCAGCATTGGTCATGCATGTGTGCATGGCCTTCCTGAATGACCATTCCCATTTATTGAACTCAATGCTCAGCTTAATGTAGGCATTGGCCACCAGGCTGTTTCTGAAGCTGAATATAAAATTTTCATACTTCACAGCATTCCACAGGCTTTTGGTCCACTGCAGAAAGTCCATAATATTGTTTCCAGAGGATTCACAGTTCTGAAAGACTTCAATCATGTTCTTTTTTAACTCATAGACTGACTCGCTGTACCCAGCATTGACAGGTGACATTGGAGGGTTTCCATGCCAAAGTCCAGGAATGTACCAGTTACCCGTTTCTGGGTTGTATTCCATAACATCAGTGAAACTCTTGTTTTCCTCCTTGTTTTCCATTCTGGCTGCTGCCTGAGTCATCTCATTCAATTGCTCCAACAACATTTTCCTGTCTCTCATGTTCTTGTCATGTGCTGAAACATCTGCCACATTCTGGTGGACAAACTGACACTTGGGTTTTTTTCCTACTTCTTTCATTCTGAGAAAAGCATGGACCACGATCTGCAGGATGTCCTTCATTTCTGTTGAGTTCTCCATGGCAATATTTATTATTGTGACATCACTCAGTCCAACAACAAGTGTGGCCAACTCATTGTCATGCTCATAGCTGTCATCAAGCTGGGCAAGCTCTGGAGACTTTAACCCTTCAGTGTCAATGATCATAACAAAGTCACAATTAAGCACTTTCTTAAAGTCCTCTTTGACTTTGATGAGTAGCATGAAGGCCCCTCTAGTGCATCTTCCACTACTAACTGCAAACTGCACCCCAAACATAGTGTTTAATAGAGTGGACTTTCCTGTACTCTGAACACCTAAAACAGTTACCACCAGGATCTTACTCTTTGGCTGAACCAAGACATTGAGCTGGTGTAGCACATCACTCACCCATCTCAGAGGTATGTTAGATGCGTCTCCATCCACCAGCTCTAGAGGAAATCCATCCAGAAGCAGCTCAGCACATAGTCTGGGCAGGTTTTGCAATTGTTGTCGTGACTCTTCATTTTCTCTAAGTAAGACTGAAGACTCGTAGAGTTGACCCATTTCCCGTAAGAAATGTTCAATTCCCAGAGAACTATTTGAAATCTGTCCATCTAGGCGTGCAATTTCATCTTTGTTTTCAGATGAATTCTGGGACATTTCTTTGTACTGCTCCCTAAGGCTAGATAGGTTTTTGCGAGACAGATTGTCCAGATTCATACGCATCCATTTTAAGAAGTAAGACCTCTCTGTCCCAGTGCTTGATATTGCATTTATAAAGCAGGTCATTGCATTGGACATGTCATAACTCCTCTGCTGTTCTCTAAGATGTGTCTTCTCTCTCTGCAGGTCACTTTTGTAGGTCTCAAGAGGCTTATCCCCAGCTTTCCGTAGTCTGCATTCCTCTTTCTCTAAACGTGCTAGCATCTTCCAAATCTTCCCTTGCAAAGGAAGCTCTTTTTCTTTATATTGTGGTGTGTCATGAATATTTGATGTGATTGCATCTGCATTTTGCTTGGCATTCTGACATTCTTGACAGTCCTCATCAACCTTGATCCCAAGCTCATGTGCGATCTCAGCCATCTGCTCCAGTGGCATTTTGGACTTTGAACATTTGATCACTTCACTAACTGTATTTCGCAAGTTCTTGACAAAGTCTGCATCATTCATCTGTTTTGTCTTCAGGATGATGTTGCTTTTCTTCAAGTTTAACACAGCTGCTGTTTTCTTCAAATTCTCAATGTTAAAGCTATTACTCTGTGGGTTACCCACTAAAAACATCTGTGCCTTGGTTTGTTGACTAGTCAGTAACTTGTAATTGGTGTCTAGGTTGTCAAAGAACACAAAGACGGCTGCAGAGGTCTGGCAAAGAAAGGAATACTGTGTCTCAAAATAACTGAGGTCTCCTCGAAGATTGGTTACAGCAACGGCTTCACTAAAAATATCCATGTTTTTTTTCCCACTAGGAAGGTACCAGCTTATCTCAACCAATCCATCTGATATCCTCCGTGGGCTATCACCACATTCCATGTCATGATGGACAAAGGTATCATGATATTGCTGGGGATTGCTGAGTAGCTTATTTAAAATCAAGGACTTGGACAGAGTGCACTCACCTAATCTGACAAAAGAGACCATAGGAATTTCAGAAAGAACAATCCTTTCTTCAACAAATCCTCTTGGGTCTGCCAATGAATGAGGTCTGAACTTTTTAACAATGTCTCTCATAGCCCAAAGCATGAACATGCACTGTTTTGTGTCACAATTATAGAGAAGTAAAGGCACAGAAAACTGACACATAGACATTTTTAAGACCATCTCTTGCTGGAGAAAACCATCAGAGCACAGAAAGAGAGCAGCGAAAATGTCTAGAGGGTTCACTAAGTTATCAGAGTCCTGACTATCAATCAAGCCATCTATATCCAGGTCTGCATTGCAAAATGAAACATTACAACTTGGCTCACTTAATGGGGTACATTTCACACTCCTAGCAGTTACATTAACCATCATTAACCTCTTTAGAAATGTCCACGGCAGGGCAGAGAGAGATTCAGCAGGCTCATCTGTGACAGTCTTTTCATCAATCCGCAAAACGGTGCTCAGTTCAAGCTTCTCTGTTAAGTATTGCTCCATTCCCAGGTCCAGCAGCAAACTCTCCAGCTGGGTGTCTGAGGAGGAATTTTCTTTTATAGATCCGAAATATTTGGTTGACAATCAATCCAGTAAAACCAGAAATACATAATACATCCTTAATTTACTCACTTGTATGGGCATATGTCACAGCCGACTGGCTTTGAGTCCCATTCGGTAGCATTGTTGAGACATGAAAAGAGTACTTGAAACCAGGACTCAGATTACGGAATGTCAAGGCGTTGAACTTCGCTGTCATCCTCTGGACTTCCTTACCACCACTGGAACAGGTCACCAGCCATGTCTGATCTGCACCAACTGTTTTTTTCCAGCTTAGTGACACTGACTTACTGCTGACATGATCTACTTTTATCTTTTCCGGCGGCAGTGGGTCTGCAACATGAGCAAAAATAGTAAAATTATGTGAGAATGTAAGTATCACACTATCATCATTCTTTCTACAAGGCAAAATAATTGAACTAACTTGTTATAACAGACATCATCACCGCTGCACTCTGATTCCCATCTTCAGTGGCTGATTTGATGCTGAAAGTGTACTCTGTTCTAGGAAACAGGCCTTCTACATCCACACTGTTGGAGCCTTGGATGAAGCGGGTCTCTGTCTTAGTCTGGCAGCAGTACGTCAACTCATATCTGAGTGCTGGGTTGAATGGGAGCCATCTTAATGAAACAGTGTCACTTCCAACATAAGTAACTGATATCTCCTCAGGGGAGCAGAGCTCTGTGATGGAGGAAAAAAGACTATGACTTTCCTTACCCCCAAAATACATATATAATCACTAAAGAATATAATTAGTTATTATAGTATATTAATCATTAAGTAATATGAACAAATAGAAAATATTATTGAACTGCTATTGTATTGTTATGTATGGTGAATGAACTGTGCCAAATGGCTTTGAATGTGTAACGTTTCCCAGTTCCCCTTCCCTGGACACTGCCACTTCCTTATGTTATGTGTCACAGAACTACAATTCCCATTCCCCAGTTCTACTTCCTGTGGACTACAGCTTCCCTAGTCATGCCTCCTCAGAACTACATTCCCCATACCCGGACTCAATTATCCTAATTCACCACACCTGCTCACTCCATTTTTGCATTTTGGATTATTCCTCTGTACTTTAGCCTGTCTTCTTGGATTGATAGTTTGGCCTGACCCTAGCTTTGTTTATTCATTACTGTGTTTGGAATTATCCTTGGTACCTTCGCCATAGCTGTTCCTGCCTTGTTTTCTGCTACAATAAACATTATTGTTATTTTACCGCTGGGAAGGCTTAATCATTACAGAATGACTATTCAGCTTTTGCAATTTGTTAAATATTTGAGTTATACCTATTCTTACTGATAAATAAAACCAGGAAATAAAAACATTTTTTATTGCACTTTGAGCCAACTGAACAGGCCAAACACTTTTTGTCCAATTTGGTCCAATTCAAATCACAAATGCTCGCTGATGCATTGTTTCAATCATTTTGTTGCTCTAAATCTAAAGAAAAAATACAAATGAACAAAAATAAGTCAAGTACAATAATTCCTCCTCAAAAGAAAGCCTTCAATATACCCACTGCTGTAGAACTGAAACAAAAAAAGGGGCATTTGCTTCAGGACACATTGGCTACAATATTAATATACAAACAATTATTATAACTATCTAACTGTGTCTCATTACATTACAATACACATCAGTGGATGCTAGGCAATGGGAGGCAACCTCTTTATACTGTCCTTGGAGGCAACATTATACGTCAGGTAAGTGACTTGTTCTTGATGCATTCCCGGGGATTCCCGTGTATACGTCACAATGCTACTTTTGTGAATAATCATCTATATTTGTTAAGACTCAATGTACCACACAGCTCAGCAGTGTGTAAGATGGTAGGGATATGCACAGAACAACGATCATTTGTTACGTTCGAATTGATTGCGCTCTCGGGGAGCAATGATTAAACATGTTGGCAACGCTATGAATATAGAGCTGCATTTACATGTAAACCCCAACAACGGTTTTCATACCGTAGCTATATGAAAAAATATCTCACTGATGATATGAAAAAATCGTCCAGAATTTACCTATGGACACATTTTTTATTATTTCTGTGAATAGATTGCTAGCGATGGGCAGACTGAACAACTTGAAAAGCTCAGAGGCTCACAGTACCAGTATTTGCAAACTAGTAGGCTAAATTAGGGAAGAGGAAAGCGCATGTACTGTAGAATACGGCAGGAAGAATGCCCCGGACAGAACCCAGGTGTACTGTAGAATACGGCAGGAGGAACGCCCCGGAACAAGCCGAAATCATGGTCGACATTCATCTTTCTTGACAGCAGAAACTGACATATAAAGAAAGTTTTGTCTCTAAAGTTTATAACAATTGAATTTCTAGCGGAAAATGGATACTAGTTGAGCTTTCAGTCTTCAGTGAAAGCATACAACCAATAGTTTGTTAGTTCCTACTTAACAAATTATCATTGTTCTGTGCATATACCTACAAACACTGCTGAGCTGTGTGGTACATTGATTCTTCGCAAATATAGATGATTATTCACAAAAGCAATATGCTAGTATACAATTTGAATGCGTCCTCTAAATAGACTGTGATAAAATAACATATGTCTTTGCAGGGATTCGAACATAGGACGTAGCCATTTACTTAAAGCCACCTTAACCGCTATCCCTTGGACAGAATATGCTCAGAATTCTCTTGTCCTCTCATCCACAAGAATCACCCCCTTCCAGTGGCTCCCTGGACCTCCAGCCAGACTGACACACTGGCGATGGAAAAGTGGTTTCGCAAGTGGATTCTGTAACATCTCCATCTCCTCCCCTCTGGCAATCACCAGTCTGAGCACACCACGCCAGCAAACAGGGAGACACTAACCCAACACACCCCCACTTCCTCAACTCCAGCATACCTCCACATCATCACCTCCTGTATATATTCCCAGGTTGCTTGATGTCCTGTGTGCTTTAATGTACTTTAATGTACCATGTCAGACTCTTGTGTATTATTTAGTCTTTTGAGTGTAAAAACTAGTAAAGTTCTGTTTTGCCTGCATTTGCTTTCCGACTCATCCCTCACCGGTTAGTTCACAGGTTCTGTATACTAACATTTTGTATTTTAAATTATACAATGATTATGGGGTTCAAGTGCAGACTAATTTGAGGGTGTTATCATCCATATCAAATGAACCATTTAGAAATACCCCTATATAATTTCTGAGGCTGGTACTTTAACCTAATTGTAATTGTTTGATTTCACATCCTGACTTTAGTAGCATAAAGCTTAAAATCATTGATTATCCTCTACCTGCAGGGAAATGTATAGTATTTTTTGAATACATGACCTTTTGTCCTAGAAATATTTATTTCAATACTGTATATATATTATTCATTCCAATAGTGGACTGCTTCTACTAGGAGTTCCAAGATGGCCTCAAAACCGCTCAATGGCCAATAGACATATTCAGAATTCAGGGTTTATAAACATTAGTTAACATCATAGGCAACCTGTGCAAGTTTACTATATTCAAGAGAACCATTTTTTAGCATCATTGTCAGTGATGTAGTGGTAATAACAAAGTTTTGAAAATCTGGGTTTCCCTTTACAATAAATCATGCTCCCTAAATTACCTTTATTGCTGCAATATTAAAGAAAACACTTTGACTTACCGTTTATCTCATTAAAGTTGATACAAATATATTATAATTTTTCTTATAATCTGGAGATATAGTATATGCAGTCCAGTCCACTTATTAATCTACCTGCTAAAGCAGAATCCTTTGGTTGAGATGTCTTAGACTCCAGATCATCAACTCTTAGAAAGTCCTGATCTTCTCCAATGTCAATGAACTGATCACTGGCATCATGAAAGTCCTTCAAAGAAAAACAAAATAATTAAACATCTTTTTCACTTTATCTGCAAACTGTGTTTGGGGGGCATGAGGGTGGTTTTTATTTAACGACTTTTCCAATATTCATAGAAAATGTCAAACAAAACAAAATTTTTGAAGCTCTGGACCTCAGACTGTCACAGTCGCCCCCTCAAAGGACCTGGTATGTGTACCAGTTTCTCCCGTGTGTATTGTGTGTTTGGTGTCTGTGTATTTTCTGCTCTTTTGTTCTATGTTTTGGTGTGACGGTATGTACAGATGTTGCTCACCTAATTTGACCACACTCACACAGCATCACCAAGCAGTACCTTGAGGTAATATGAAATTAATTATTATTGATGCATAATGGTGCTAGACCACTTAAAAATAATCCCCGAATGAGAAGTACATCCGTCATGTTTTCTGTTGAAATCAGTAACCTGTCGGTGGTGTACTGTGTTTGACTTTTACCATTGATGCAGGAGTTTGCGAGTTCAAATCCCACCTAGGGATATCTATTTTTTTGGACAGAGACTGCCATTAAACAAATGTAATTGTATTATTATAGAATGCATCTCTTCTGATATGATTACTGAATGAATGCATGGGAATTTTTATACAACTATGATGTGGTCTGTCACTTGTTTTTGTTGCATTTTCATATTTTTTCTGTTTAAATAATGTAGAATCCTCCGTGAACATAACCGTCCTTTGTATGGCCTAATACTGTTTCAAGAAAGCAGAGAAATATCGTGAAATAGCCTATCCACATCAAAATGCCAAAAAATATCAAGAGATCATTTTATATTCATATCGACCAACTCTAGCCTGCTAATTCGCAATTAAACAATGGTTCTGTAAAATAACAGATTTTTGGACAGTGACTACCATTAAAAAAATATAATTGTATTATTATACAGTAGTATGCATTTCTTAATTTAATTAAAGCCTTGTTTATTTTAATACTGTTTTAAGCAAAGCAGAGCAATATCGTCAAATCCTCTATCTTGCATCTCAATTCTCCAATCTACAGTAATTCAATTAACAAAGATTATACACTATGAATTCTGGAAGATGGTTCCTAAAAGAAAAGTACTGTCCATTAGTTTTGTTTTCCACCAAAACTCTAGTGGTGAATGTGGCGTAGTCGTAGCGGTTAAAGACCATCTGTGATGCAATAGATTTGGGATGCAGGAGATTGTGAGTTCAAATCCATGGAAGTGACATCTATTTTCCTTTCTTCATGATCTCAGTCAGGTGAGAGGGTGCATTTTAATTGTAGAAAAACGGGAGTTCATACCTAAAAAGTGATCAATAAATTGAAAACACAGAATAAAACATATTCCGTATGGTCAATGGTTATTTATTTAACTCCCTTTACCTGGTCATTTAGGATTTCATTAAGAACTTCCCAAAACAGATGAACCCAGCTGTTTTTATGTGTTAGAGCTAGCGCTGTGCAATTGATCAAATTTTAATTGCGATATCAATTTCAGCTCCTAATGATCACAAAAACAACGAAAAGAATAAACGATTATTGTGTACATTGCAATTTGTAAGAATTCTTCTTTTTTTTTTGAATGACACGCAGAAGCTCACTTTTGTCCCTCCCGAAAGCTAAACTCACTCTTCTATTAAAGACACATTTTACAGTGTAACTGTCACAATTCGGGAATAATACAGAGACAAGTGCGCAAACAAAGGATTTATTCTCAAAGGGGAATACAAAACCGAAACACTGGAGAGAGTAATCCAACACGGCAATAGAGTTTACAGGACTCAATAATCGACATTGAATGTCATTCACAGCTCCTATATATACACAACCTAGGATACCAAATCAGAAGCACCTGTGCGCGTAATACGTTCTCTCTCAATAGAGAATAATAGAGGGCAACATAGCCCTACACAAGGCATAGAACCAGTATTAAATAAACAAATGATTATACAGAGCTGAGAGGTAATAATCTTATAAAGCATAAGCCTGGCAATAAACCAACACAATGTAACTTGAGTTCCCCTAATACTCTGGGAAAGAGGAGCGCTGGGGATCCGGGGTGGTCATGATAGTAACGCCATATCCATCGAGTGCGGAGGCACAAAAAAAACATGCCTTTGCATACTTTTTAGCCAAAGATGTGTGCCCCATTAGCACAGTTGAGAACGACAGCTCTAGAATGTTGTTGCATACTTTGGACAAGCGTTGTAATTTGCCATCTCTCCACCATTTTACCAGAGTTGCTCTGTGTACTTTATATTAGAAATGTTGTGGAGAAGTGGCTGACGAGGTGACAAAGGCAGTGTACTGATCTATGGTCTACAGTATTTTATATATTACGGCAAGGTGATTGCGGCAGCTCAATGAGTTTACCTCACAGCAATGCAGGTACTTTGTTTGTTAGTTAGCTTATCAGATTTGACTGTTTGTGAGTCTTGTTTAGGACATTTTATTTGTGTCCTTGCAGCGTTGTTTACTGAAACATATATTTTCAGTATTATATTGCACATCTCTCCATACCTCAAAGCAACGAAAATAAAGACCCACCGCTATCATTGAGCAGTTAATCACATTCTCGTTCTTGCATTAACGCATTGAAGCCGACTGAAGAGCCAGGCTTCGTAGAGTGACATCTATTCAGTAGTAGGTTTGAACTGCTGTTTGCGATTCTACAGCAGAACTAATTAAGCACAGTGATCGTGTGCACATAAAAAACCTGCCAGCAAAATAAAAAATAATATACGTTTAGAAGTGTTAATTTATTTAATATAATAAATATAAATAACTTATTTGCAAATATAAATGAAATCACATCCAAACAAACTAGGTGTGCTGGTCACCCTCAACAAAGTCAGAAAATGCACCCATTTCTGACGTCAGAATTTTTTCACTGTTTTTCAAAATCAACAAATGCAAATTTCCAAAGTCAATGAGTTATCGTTTTAAATAATCGTGATTTTAATATTGACTAAAATAATCGTGATTATGATTTTTTCCATAATCGAGCAGCCCTAGTTAGAGCAATGTTAACACATCCGTTATGTTTTTAAGAGGGTGCTGATATGTCTTATTGATTTGTTGTAATTGAACCAGGGCTATAATAAAGTTTGCAAAAGAGTGCAGATACTCTGAAGTTGACTGAGTTATTTCAAGGGTGCAACAGTAACATAGATAGCTACCTTAGCAAGCTTTAAGAAAGTTGACAAGCAAACCTTTCCACCAACATAAAAAACAAGAGTGTTCATTGTCGCCCATGTAGCCGACAGGGCAGAAGACCAAACAGAAAGATGTTCTAGCTTGCTTATCATGTGTGACAGGTGGCCAAATGTATGAAGGGCCGTCAGGGACAGTATTCAGAATTACCTCTCACAAACACATGTGAAATGCTCTTACATACACTACTGAAACACTCTCACATAAACAACTGGAAGATTATTCGCTCACACACACTACTGAAACACTCTCACATACAAGTGAAACACTCTTATATACACTACTGAAATGCTCTCACACATACAAGTGAATTGCTCTCACACATACAAGTGAAATGCTCTCACACATACAAGTGAAATGCTCTCACACACACAAGTGAAACGTTCTCACACAAACAAGTGAAACGCTCTTATATTCACTACTGAATAGCTCTCACACATACAAGTGAAACGCTCTTATATACACTACTGAAAAGCTCTCACACATACAAGTGAAACGCTCTCACACATACAAGTGAAACGCTGTTATATACACTACTGAAAAGCTCTCACACATATAAGTGAAACACTCTCACACATACAAGTGAAACGCTCTTATATACACTACTGAAAAGCTCTCACACATACAAGTGAAACGCTCTCACACATACAAGTGAAACGCTGTTATATACACTACTGAAAAGCTCTCACACATATAAGTGAAACACTCTCACACATACAAGTGAAACGCTCTCACACATACAAGTGAAACGCTGTTATATACACTACTGAAAAGCTCTTACACATACAAGTGAAACGCTCTCACACATACATAGGGCTGGGCACCGAAGATCGATACTTTTATGGCACCGACCGAAATACTCCAATACTATCGAAAAATTATTTATCTTTCGATGCCAAATTTCGGTTCCAAAAGCGTCTGTGAGCCAATAATCATGTAGCATACTTGCGTGTAACAACATAGTCACCTGCGATTGGCTGTCTAACGCATCTTAAAACACGTCATGTGAACGAAACAGACACCACCACCATGCAGAGGATTTCTGAAGATACTCGCAGTCGTATACCCTTTATAATGTTACTCTTTGACCAGGCAACATATTTGTTTTACCGACGTAACGATAAGGTTACACATTTTAGAAATACTTGACAGATAAGTGTAATTTCACTATTTAAACCAAACACAGGTTAACTACTGCCGTTGTTGCGCTCATTTCGATCCCGAATCGAAACTCAATTTTTCTCCCCATAACAGTGACTACTCTATGTATGTTAGCTTGTGCTGCTAGTTGGTTGCTGTAGTTAGATCTGTCTATTTCCCCCTTCACATTATCCTCTGCGCGTGTCCACCCTTGTGTTAGGTATTCATTCACTGTCATTGAGTTTGTCCTAATACAAAAGGCAGCAAACATGGAAGTTAATTTGCGCTCTATTGGCTATATGCAGTGTGTTTCTCTACCGAACTTGGCCAGCATGCGCTCCGTCATATCGTTCAAATGTTGTAATCCGCAGCTATTAACAATGGTATTTACTGCATTCTAAATTTTCCAATCAGACACCGCTTTTTTTTCTCCAATCAATCACTTATCCAAATGCATATAAGTAGCTATAGGCTATGTCACATCGCCTGAAGCAATTCTCTGACGGTCTCGCTATTCAGGCAGCTCTCTCACTCAGGGATAGCAAGGTCGAACTAGCGGGACTGCTGCTGAATGTTATGGCCTTGTCCACACGATTACGCGTTATACAACTTTGTAAAATAACGTTTTTATAAATATATTTGTTTGGCGTTGTTCCACTTTTCTTCCATATCTTACGAAATCTTTGTCTAATCTTTTAGTTTTTATTTTGGGTAGATTCTTCTGTAAGAAGAAATAATGTGTTATTAACATGACTAATACCTAT
>JACXGM010008320.1:5721-29228 GCA_016801145.1 Umbra pygmaea
TAATGACTTCAGTGTCGCAGCGCTGTCGTGTCGTCATCTGTTTAACACACCTCTGGCACGCCTATATCAGATACACCAGTGTGATTGGTGCAGCTCGGATACAAGGGCATAGTTAATGAGCAGAATTACTCGGTGCCAGAGTAACTTGCTGAGCAAATTCAAATTGTGCTCTCGCGAGAACTCTGGATTTCCAGGGTAGCGGTTCCCTGGAACTTAGAGCAACTAGAGCAGTCAGAGGTTATATGACGCCATTGACGGAAGACAAAATGAAACGTCCCGTGTCTTTGAATTATATTACAAATTTCTCTGGGTTTGAAAGTTGGTGGAAACATTTAGGATAATGTAAGTACACACACAACTAAGAAATATATATAATATAGGTATAGTGATGTTTGCTTTTGTTAATGCAAAGTACGTCTTTCGTTATTGTTTTTGAAAACTACATATTGTAGCTACCTTTAACTATACTTTTTTCAATACCATATGTTTAAAATCTATTTTAACATCAACAAAATACAGTAAACCCAAAACTTTTATTTTCCAACTTAATTGTGAATCAGTAAAGGACAAAACATAAAAATATAATGGTTTCCTTCTTTTTACTGACAAGAACAGTTAAAAACATTAGGCTATCTATGCTAAAAGAGGCTATATTGGCAAACTACCTTAAAACTCCCTGTATATCGATAGCTTGCTCACCTCCACCATGGGGCCTCCACTGTCGAAAAAGTTAGCAAACCTTTAACAATAACCCCTGTGACTACTCTGTAGCACTGATCTTATCTTTCCTTGGACATTTTCCCTCTTGCTGCCAGTGTGTTGGGATTGACACTTTCTGGTATGGTCTTCTTATTCCTTACATCAGGGTGGCCCAGTGCAGAGGCTGATGTGAAGGGGGAAATAGACAGAGCTAACTACAGCAACCAACTAGAAGCACATGCTAACATACATAGAGTAGTGAACGTTATAGGGAAAATAACTGCGTTTCGATTGTCGATCGAAATAAGGAATGAGCGCAACAACGGCAGTAGTAAACCTATGTGTTTGGTTTAAGTAGTGAAATTACACTTATCAAGTATTTCTAAAATGTGTAACCTTAACATTACGTCGGAAAAACAAAGATGTTGCCTGGTCAAAGAGTAACGTTATAAACGGTATATGACTGCGAGTGTCTTTAGAAATCCTCCATCTGATGCTGGTGTCTCTTTTACACTACGTGTTTTAAGTTGCGTTAGACAGCTAACGGCAACTTTACGTCCTTACACGCAAGTATGTAACATGACTATTGGCTTACAGATGCTTTTGGAACTGAAATTTGGCACCAAAAGATAAATAGTTTTTCGATACTCGATAGGATCAAAGTATTTTGGTTGGTGCCATGAAAGTATCGACATTCGGTGCCCAGCCCTACTCGTGTATAAGGCGCTCCATTGTATTGCTTGCAGATATTTCATTTTATGTAATAAATTATTCATAACACACACACTCGCGCTTATAACGGTCACATAATGTTGGTGCTAATCACACAAAACATTCAGATTAAACTTGTACATTACATTCTGCTTTTCAAAATGGTTAAACAAACATTGTGATTTTAAATTACTAGTGATACATTTTGCAAAGGAGAGGAACAAGAGGACTGCTAATCAATAATGAATTTTTTGGTGGATTTTTGATCCGTGTACCCGGTGGCCAACCGTTTTAGTAGACTATCCAAGTAAATGGAATACGGATTCACTGGTCGTTATCCGTTTTTCATTTTTCAGTTTTTCAATATTCATTATTCACTAAAAATTATGAATAATGAGCACAGTTTAGGAAGGAGTGGAAAGGGGTGGGGCTTCCAAGCGGGGTGCCTTTAGTTTCATTAAATGTGCAATAAATGTGCAAGCGAAGTGCACTGTATATGGCTGTAACGTCTTGGCTCACTTAAATTGGTGAGATTGACTGGCGCTTTCTCGACGATGTTTAGTTACACTTACCTGACTGGCTGTGTACAACAGCGATGTGTGTATAGCGAAAAGTTAACTAAAGAAATATTTGTGGTTGGGATAACTAGTTTTGCTGTGTAACTTGACAATTTTGCTTAATACCTTTTTAATTTAGCGTTACCTAGCTGCCCACATGGGTTACAGTGCTTGTATATAATGTTAGACAAAGTACCGTTGATGAGGTAACGTTAGGCTTGTTCCAACTTTTCGTAACATCAGTACTATACAGTTTTGTGCGTCCGTTTTTACAATTAGCAGACAGGTTTATAGCTGATGATATTTCCACAACTACTCACATAAGAGTGTGCCTGGCTGCATGTTTCGGGGGTGGAGATGCATGAGCATCACTGTGTGTGTAATGCTGCAAAGTTAAATGGATAACTGCCTACCAGTGTTGCCAGATGCCAGCGAGAATGCACAAAAAAACGCCCAATTTTTTGGTTTCTCATTTAAACACATTGAAATCATTAACAAGCTTTAAAATTACAAATTGTTTTACTTAGCCTATACGATTTCAGAAACAATATTAAATCAAATAAATGCAAAGGTAGGCTACACTGACCTTATGCTGCGTTCCATTATCTTTCCGAGTCTGAGCTCCAGGTCGGAGCTCGGGAAGGTTGCCTAGCAATGCGCACCACACGCCCCTTTTTCCTCGGAAATCCGACTTGCCCTCTCGGAGAGCACAGAGGAGACCGAGCAGGAATTCCGAGCAGGAATACAAGATGGCTGCGCCCTGTGACTTGTAAACATGAATTGTTTTAATCGTTTTTGGACCGCTTTGGTTATTTAAATGACAATTTCAATCACTCGTAATACTGCAATACGTTACTGCGCCCATATCACTGCCTGATGGTATGTGAATCGGTCATGTTGTGAGTGTAATATTGAAAACAAGACTTGTTTCAAACCGGTGTTGCTAAACGTGGCTAGCGTTGTAACATTAGAAACTAAAACATGAAATAAAGTGAACATTTTAGAAGTTCAAATGGCTGCGTTTTGATATGGTGGGGTAATAGTCATAAATTATAATAAAAAAATGTAATGTAGTGCTTTTGGAGCGCCTGGTACTTGGTCAGTGCTACCGCAACAACAGCTTTCTAGGTGGCATCCATGTTTTTCTCCGACTCGGACGTGCAAAACATAATAGAACGCTTGAAGTGTGTAAGTGACGTCATATCCGAGTTCCGAGTCGGATCATTGGGATAATCGAACGCAGCATTAGTCAGACTATTCTAATGTTAAACTATACGTTTATATTATGAAAAATAATGCGTCTGTTTATTGTCAATAAAAGTCGCTTGTAACAAAACCATTCAGAAACATAAAAACATTGAGTGGACATGGATATACAAAATAACCCACTTTAACATTTTAAATATTTCAAATAGCAATATGAAACATCACGAATACAGACGTCCCAAATCTCCCGGATGTCCCGGGAGTCTATCGCATTTTAAGACGCTCACATATGATATAAAATTGTTTTTTGTTTGATGAAGAAAGTCAATGTCTAGCATATTGTAAATAATTTGCAGGCATTAGAAAGCCGCGAAATGCGGGAGACTTTCAGGACATCTGGGAGATTTGGGATTACATGAAAATCGCGTTGAACACAGGCTATATAGGCTGTTAAGTAAGAAGGTGGTGCCAGTGCGCTCTTTGCAGAAGCAGTGCGTTAATGCATGAACACTTTATACACACGCACAAAATATTTTCATACACCAATATAGGCTAAATCACCTGTGATTTAGAACAATGAATACCAAAGAGTTATGCTATTCCATGAGACAGGCAGTTAAACCTAGAGTTCATGAAAATCATGTTGAACATATTTAGAACAGGGGTGTCAGTGTGCTCTTTGCAGAAGCAGAACGTTCGTGCATGGTGGATCTCGACACAAAAAAATATATTTTCATACGCCAAATATAATAGCAAACTGGAGTTTGACACCTGTGATTTAGAACAATTAGGTCTAATAGAGTACATAGCTTCCCTGAGACAGGCAGTTAGGCCTAGAGTTATTGAAAATCGCTTTGCATAATTGTTATTTTGAATAATTTTATTAACACAATATCATAAACAATAAGCAAAAGAGAAGCAAATTTATATAATACCAAAACCGAAATCCTGGAAACAGTGGTTTCCTCCAGCATCTTTAAAAGATTCCACCTCAAGCCGAAATGTGTCAAGGGCCAGGTTTGGAGAAAAACTTTCTGAGGCAATATTCTTGTGTTTGAGGTGCGGGCGGCAGCAGCGTGTGTGACGTGAGCTGAAGTTATTGGGAGTGTCTGTTCTGAGTTTAGGGGGCACGTCATCCAGAGCTTAGTGGGTGTGTGTCGCTACAGTTATCCATTTAACTTTGCTGCGTTAAACACACAGTGATGCTCATGCATTTCCGCCCCCGAAAACAAATGCAGCCAGGCACACTCTTATGTGAGTAGTTGTGGAAATATCATCAGCTATAAACCTGTCTGCAAATTGTAAAAACGGACACACACAACTGTATAGTACTGATGTTACGAAGAGTTGGAACAGGCCTAACGTTACCGCATCAACGGTACTTTGTCTAACATTATATACAAGCACTCAAACCCATGTGGGCAGCTAGGTAACGCTAAATTAAAAAGGTATTAAGCAAAATGATCAAGTTACACAGCGAAGCTAGTTATCCCAACCACAAATATTTATTTAGTTAACATTTTGCTATACACACATCGCTGTTATACACAGCAAGTCAGGTAAATGTAACTAAACATCGTTGAGAAAGCGCAAGTCAATCTCACCAATTTAAGCGAGCCAAGACGTTATAGCCATATACAGTAAACTTTGCTTGCACATTTATTGAAACTAAATGCACTCCGCGTGGAAGCACCACCCCTTTCCACATCTTCCTAATCTGTGCTCATTATCCATAATCCTTAGTGAATAACGAATATTGAAAAACTGAAAAATGAAAAATGAAAAACGAATAACGACCAGTGAATCCGTATTCCATTTACTTGGATAGTCTACTAAAACGGTTGGCCACCGGGTACACGGATCATTTTTCCCCCATTTTTCTCCCCTTTCAATTCCCTCTAAACCTGCCTTGGATAGATGTGTGGCATGGCGATTGGCATGCAGATTAAGAAAGATTGAGTGATTGACTGCCTTTGATAGTTCAACAAAATGAAACAATTATATAATTTATAGGGCTGAAATGATTCCTTGAGTAAGTCGAATAATTTGATACTAAAAACCTTGATGCAAAATGCTTTGCCTCGAAGCTTCGTTTAATCAATCACATCGGGTTGATGCTGCTGGTGACACATGCCATGAAGACTGACGGCGCAGATTACAAAATGAAAAGAGAGCGTAAATAGTGAGGAGCTCAGAGAAGAGAGACTACAGAAAACGACAAAGGGTCCAAAGTTTGAAATCAGTTCAAACGTAATTAAAACGAAAACTATGTACAATGTGTCTACTAGGGGTGGTATGGTTCGATTCATATCATGGTTTTAGGGTCACGGTTTTCAGTTAAGTATGGTTTTTGTTGTTATTTTTTCTTTTAATCTTAACACTCCAGAAATCTACTTTAGCATATGATTAATAGCTTCATTATCCACAATTTAGGATACAGTATTAAATCATGCACAAACAGAATTTGACTTGACTTTAAGCACACTATTGGGACCATCTCTGAGGAAAGCTAGGTGAGATTTTGATACAGCAAGAGGGAAGACGTTGATGATTTCAACAAGCTTTTCATTTATTTGGCAAAACAATGAATGTGTATTGCGATTTACAGGAAATGTGCCTTTTTAGCACACGAAGACTGAAATATTACAGAATAACTTCAGAGTAGGCTAGCACTTACAAAAATACATGTGACCTGCACGTCGGCTCCCCGCCTCTCAAAATCTGACAAAAATCTTTTAAACTGACGTTTGTCCTAGTGTCTACTGCAAAATCAAACTAGCTTACCACAGTAATAGCACAACGTCAATGCTTCAGAATCTAAACAGAAAACACAGTCTATTAACTTAATCATCCATTCCATTGTATGGCCGATGAAACTACACCAAACACAACAACTACCAAAAACAACGACAAGAAAATAAGTAGTGGTGACCACAATTTGAGCTAAAGAGCCAAATTGTTGACTATCCCTTCGGAAAAACAGCTGAATGTTGCGCACCAATTTCTCTCACTCTCTTCACGGAGAAACAGCTGATCAATTTTTTTTTTATTTAACCTTTATTTAACCAGGTAAGTTGACTAAGAACAATTTCTTATTTACAGCAACGACCTGGGAGCAATTAGGGTAAAGTGTCTTGCCCAAGGACACAACGACATTTGGCTCAGTCGGGAATCGAACTGGCAACCTTCTGACTACAAGTCTGACTCCCTACCCACTGAGCCATCTGCGCCCCTGTAGATCAATGATCTACTAGCAGAAGTGTGACAGAGCTGTGTGACATTGTAGTCAAATATATAAATGAAAATAGGTTCAGTATAACTAATATTTACATATATAGGCCTATATACAGATCAGTCTCAGGTTGAAACTTGTAGTTCTGAAAGTTAAGTTGCATAAAAATGTCTTAGTTTGAGGATGTTATTGCATTTCAGATGTAATATGGCACTTAATTGCACTTAATACGTTTAGTTTTTTAAAGAGATGATATTGTAAGCAATGAAGGCAATAGAAATGTTGCTTTTTCTGAAAATTAAACCAAACTATTGTATATTTTTGCTCTTCAATAAAACAAAGTATTTCTTATCTGATTACTCAATGAATCGATTAATTACAAAAATAATTGATAGCTGCAGGCCTAATAATTCACAATGAGTATAGTTGCTGTAATATTACTGTGCCACAGTATAAATCCAGATTGAAATCTGTTCAAAATGCTTTATTTATCCAGGCCAAGATGAAGCATAAGATGGCATTAAATTTCACATTCAATACACAAAATACCTAATAAGAATCTGTTTACAATGTGCACAAAATGAGGTGAGCTTAAAGGATTAGGTCGATAAATATGCCATGGTTAGCTGAACAGTCACACTGATGCATAAATATGAAAAAAACACATGTGCACCTGAGGAAGAAGCTCAAATTGAAATTTCTGAGAAATATGAGGGATGACAACTTATCAATAATTAATGTCAAATAATTGTCAAGGACACTTCAGTCCCCACCTTCTGACAGTATGATCATTCAAGCATATACCGGCTATCGATAGTCGCTGCAAGCTAGACATTTGAACAACAAGCTGGAAAGTTTTAAATGTACCATTTTTAATTATTTCATTAAGCAGATGCTGTCATCCAGAGTGAATTCAAGCAGTGAGTGCAGTGCATACATAAAAAAGTTCTGGCCCACTCTGGAAATATAATCCACAAGCAGGGTGTTGCAAACACCTTTGCTCTACCAACTGAGTTACAATATATTTTACCAAAGGAAACTAGATAACATCCACAGCCTGGATTCGGTTACTCAAGTTAAAGATTCAAAGCGATCAGAATCAATACACCATGAGTAACAGTAGCTAGGTTTACATCAATAAATCCATTAATGCCTTGGGTTATGATATATCTAACACAGTGAAGTTAATTATATAGAAGTTTAAGACTCTTCAGAACCGGCTAAATCATTTGATCGAAATCATTAAATCACAGACCCATCCACACAATATTGTGGAAAATGAAGTACATTTACATTGCATTTCTAACCTGACCCAACTCTTACAAGTGACCCTAAAAGTCATCAAAAGTTTAAAAAGCACAACCTTAACCCAAGCACAAATATGTGATTCGTCTCGTACAAACTGTCTTGTGTAACAAAGCCTACACAAACCATTCATGAAGAATAGCATTTGATAACAATTACGTTTCAGATAACCATATTATTATCGAACATTTACATCCTAGTCGTGGGGCGAATACGCTTGACGTTTATTTATAAAGGACTCCACAGGCTACTTAAAAACAAAAAGACACTGCATAATTTGATATCCCTGCAAACCGTTATATTATTGCGTTAAAGGAAAATGTCATACCATTACTCTACAGCAGAAAGCATTGATACAATATAGCGTGTCGATGTAATTTCCCTATCGTGCCAATATTCTCTGCTTCATTTCAATTGAAAACTTTGTTTTGAAACTGGAAGTTTAAAACCACAAACAGCCCAGTAAAATCATGACATGCACCACTCCTACACGTCTAAATTGTTCTTACCGGAGTGTTTTGATTAAACGAAAAGGGTTTTCTTCCCTGCAGCTGAAACGTTTCAATAGTAGCTCAGACGGTCAGAGTAGATTCTCTGCAGGGATGTTACTCAGGATTCACGCGATCGAATGAAACTCTCCAACAATAAGATGCATCAATATTTGTACAACTGTGCCAAACAACGACGCATTCATTCATCAAGTTTACGTGAGAAGACTGTATTTAGAGATAATGTTAGCTGTCAAAATGCGATTTCGATGTAGCGACTCACTTGCTCTCCTGTCTCCACCCACTGCAAAGTCAGGTCTCGTATCCAAGTCTCGCGAGATATCATTAGCGCTCTCCATTCTCCATATCTTCTGCCGGACACCCTTGTTAATGACAGGAAATACAGGAATTATGTAGTGTTAAAAAATATTTGATCATACGTTATGCTGGCCAAAGTATGAAAATAGTAATTAGTTAATTACAATGCGATCACGTTTACTTTATCACATGCAACAGATATGTGCCCTTTACAGTGACATTAGCCCTTCCTAACAGTGCAATCGTAGAATAAGATAAAGAGGTGTGTAACATTTTTCCACAGTTACTCAGGAAAAGCTAACACATTTCACAAATTGCATACAACAGTTATTTTGGGAAATGTCAATGACGAGCATGCCATATGCCTCTGTCCAGTAAATCATCTGGCCTCACCAGGCATACTGCATTATCCTGTGTCCCCCCTTTTTTGGTTTGTACTTACTATTTGATTTCAAATACCATGCCTTTTAGGACAAGATGTTAACAGATATATGGAAAATTACAACAGATATCTCTGAAGAACTGGGAATGTTTTTCAGGGGTTCCCAATACTCTCATCAGGCCCCCAGACATGTCACATTTTAGTTTTAACCATAGCACACCTGATTCAATTAATCAACTACACATTAATTCATTGAATTAGGTGTACAATTTCAGTGTTAAAACAAAAGCACCGCCTGCACTGAGATGTTTGGGTATCCCAATGTTAATTTATAAAACACAGAAATAAATGGAAGAGCTTGCCTTAATGAAATAAAATATTTAAAAAATGTATTTGTCCCTTTTCACTATGCTTACTCATACCATGATACCCATAAATCATATAGTGCTTACTTTGTGTAAACCAGAATATTAAATTATACTAGACCAGCGTTATCCAACCCTGGTCCTGGAGAACTACCAGTCCCATCCAGTAGGTTCACTTAAAAATGCTAATAAAGTAGCTTCATTCAGCTCAATTAGTAGATGTGCTAAATTGTCGTTAGAGTGAAAACAATCTGGATGGTAGCTCTCCAGGGACAGGGACTTGACGCTGTACTTGACGCTGAATACCCCACTTGCCAATAGGGTCTGGAAAATAAGTTACTATGGACAAAAGTCCTATTGCTCAAACCTGTTGAATAACTGAACCCTTATATACTATTGTTTACTTTTTTATCATTTTTACTCTTATTGTTTAGTTATTCTTACTAGTATAACTGCATTGCTGAGCCGTGGCACAATATTTTCAATGTATATGCAATTACATCTTTGTCACATGTACATGTGACAAATAAACAAATATTAAATCTTTATCAGGTGTGTTTAATCTTGGTTAACCCAGAACTAAAAAGTTTTAAATTCTTAGGTATTAAGCAGATACTCTTCTCCAGAACGGGTTTCAGTAAGTACAGCACAACCCCCTGGAACAATTTTGGGTAAAGTGCCTTGCTCAATGACATTTGGCACAGTCTGGAATCACACCAGCAACCCTTCATCTGACTCCATAACCACTGAGCCATCGATGCCTCAGAAATCTTATCTAATTGACCTAATGCTTGATGAAGTTCTGGTTTAAAATATGTTAAGAGGCAGATAAGAGTGGGAATGAAGAGCTTCATAAGCTTTGAAAATAACCATCAAGTCTATTGACAAATGTTCTCTTCCTTGGAAACTGTTAAGATTCTATTGTAACCAGAGAATGGTGATAATCCCAACTGGAGAAGTGTGATGCATTGAAACTTAACTGAATCCAGCACTCAATATAGCTGTTCTAGCTCTGTGAAAGCAGTTTTATTTATAAATACCTGAAATAATCCTATTAATGAAAGTCGTGAAATGTTAAAGCTCTGCAGTGCCTACTAAAAAGGGGGAAAATAGAAGACAGAATACACTAGGCAGTACAACAATATTGCTTAGATTTATTTCATCTTTATTTAACCAGATAAAAGCAGACATTTGCAATGGCAAAGTGGCCAAGAAAAGCATGACTGTGGAAAGACAAAAATGGCACACAATACTTCAAACAAACAACTAAAATGACTGCAAATGAAGCAATCAAATGAAGCAATCAAATCAAAAGATTAGACGAATAAATTACACTATAGGTGGTGTACAGATAACATGGTGCTGAACTACTGGTAAAATGATCAGAGAGCAGCTCAGACAATTGTTCCTTAAAGCTATTAGGAGCAGCGGATAAAAAACGAAAAGTACTTGAATAAAAGTACTTTTCTGAGATACTCTTGAGTTCACAAGCTTTGGGAATTCCCTACTTAAGACCAAAATGATCAGGTAAAAGGAGTTCATATTTTAACATTGACCTATAAAACTCATGAAATGAACTTGTTTTACCTCATCATTTTGGTCTTAATTATAGGGACTTCCCAAAACCTGTGAACTCAGAAAAGTACTTTTACTCAAGTAAATTCCCACCTCTGAAGAGTGATGAATGTCCATTTCTTGAGTATTACCAGAGAAACAGGAAAGTTTACTAATAAAAAGACAATTTAGAAAAGTGAACATTCCATAAATACTAATTCTAAATAAGTCATGCTAGAATGAAGATAGAACTTAAATTTCATGTAATTGACCAATTATACCTTTTAATTGAATGATATAGCTCCTCAATCTATTATGAATTACCGCTCGCCAGCAATTCTTAGCACAAGAAAGGTTCATTATGTACTGAGACAAATGTCACTACATACCTTTTCTTAATAACCCTTTTATTTAGGTTCACTTTCAGAATTATGCAGCTTCTCTTTGACTGGTATTCTCTGTCACAAACAAAGAATAATAGAAATGGTAATTTTATTTACTGAATTATCTTGTTGCACATAATTGCTCTGGCATGCTGGAGGATGTTGCAGCCAGCAAAACCTTCTCCACGGCGTCTCCAGACTCTGTCATGTCTTTTACATGTGCTCAGTGTGAACCTGCTTTCATCTGTGAAGAGCACAGGGTGCCAGTGGCGAATTTGCCAATCTTGGTGTTCTCTGGCAAATGACAAATGTCCTACACGGTGTTGGGCTGTAAGCTCAACCCCCAACTGTGAACGTCGGGCCCTCATACCACCCTCATGGAATCGGTTTCTGACCGTTTGAGTGGACACATGCACATTTGTGGCCTGCTGGGGGTCATTTTGCAGGGCTCTGGCAGTGCTCCTCCTGCTCTTCCTTGCACAAAGTCTGAGGTAGCGGTCCTGCTGCTGGGTTGTTGCCCTCCTACGGACTCCTCTACATCTCCTGATGTACTGGCCTGTCTCCTGGTGGCGCCTCCATGCTCTGGACACTACGTGACAGACACAGCAAACCTTCTTGCCACAGCTTGCATTAATGCGCCATCCTGGATGAGCTGCACTACCTGAGCCACTTGTCCGGGTTGTAGACTCCGTCTCATGCTACCACTAGAGTGAAAGCACTGCCAGCATTCAAAAGTGACGAAAATATCAGCCAGGAATCATAGGAACTGAGAAGTGTTCTGTGGTCACCACCTGCAAAACCAAGTGTTTTTGCTAATTGCCTATCATTTTCACCTGTTGTCTGTTCCATTTGCACAACAGCATGTGAAATTGATTGTCAATCAGTGTTGATTGACTTGGAGTTAAATTGTGTTTTTAAAGTGTTCCCTTTATTGTTTTGAGCAGTGTATGTCAAAATATACAAAAATTGGCTGTTTTATATATGTGACATACATTTCCACATTTGACATCCATATCTACATTTACCTATGTTTAAAAAAGTGTATAAAGGATGTAATGTATAATATCTGTCAATGTACATATGAGATTCTGTAAATATATAATATAGAAATACTGCTACAGTTATTCTTGCCTTATGTCAGTTAACAATTTGTCTACAAATTTAAACAAGAAATATAGACGCAAGCGGCAATTTGCGGGTTCAACCCTTTTTTCTCAATTGCGACTTCAAAGTAATTTCACACAAGGTTCAACATTGTTATAAAACAAATGCTATCATTTTTATGATCTAAAGCTTGATTTTTGTCATTCCACGTGCAGTTATTATACATTTAAAGCGCCCCCTAGTGGTAAATTTGAATGAGACTTGCAGGGTGTGGTTCAGTTACTTATTAAGAGATTTGTCATGATTGGAGAATGAATATGTAATTACTAGTAACATTTGTGTATTGGCACTCACCTATCTTGCACTTGTAGCGCCCCTTATTGGTCAATGTATATGAAACTGTCTGGGTACATGTTAGGAAATTATCTGAACATATCCAGTGAGTTTTGTGATGATTAGCCTTACGGTTGCTGATTTGTATTCATTTATGTTGAGAGCCACTCCCCTTTCAAAGTTCATTGGTCAATAACTTAAAATGTAATTGAGATTGACATGTTTTGTTCAATTTCAAATAAGCTTGATCCAATAATGATTCACAAAAAATTTGGTTGCAATCGGAGTTATGGTGTAGAAGAATGTCAATAATGTTTTTTTTCTAAATATTCAAAATGGCAGAATATTTCACACCTGTGGTTCAACATTGTTATAAAATATATCCTGCAAGTTTTGTAACAATTGGACAAACATTTTACAATCTATAGCTTGATTTGTGTCATTCCACGTGTAGTTATTATACATTTAAAGCGCCCCCAAGTGGTCAATTTGATTAAAACTTGCAGGGCATGGTTCAGTTACTTATGAGGACATGTCCTAAGAGATATTTCATGATTGGAGAATGAATATGCAATTAATAGTACAATTTCTGTATTGCTACTCACCTATCTTGCGCTTGTAGCGCCCCCTGGAGGTGCATGTATATAAAACTGTCTGGGTATGTCTGGGGCATTTATCTGAACATATCCTGAGTTTTGTGATGATTGGACTTACGGTTGCTCATTTGTTTTCATTAATGTCCAGAGCCACACCCCTTTCGAAGTTAATTGGTCAATAACTTGAAAAGTAATTGAGAAATCAACATGGTTTATTTAACTTTTAATAAACTTGGTCCAATGATGATTCACAGAAATTTTGGTGGCAATCGAAGCTACGGTTTAGGAGGAAATGTCAAAAAAGTGTTTTTCAAAATATTCAAAATGGCGGAAGACTTTTGTAGGCGGACCTTAATTGTCCTTGAGGCTTTTTTGTAGAGCACACTGAGCTGCACCTGTGTGAGAAATTTCAAGTAAATCGGACTCACGGTGTGAGGGGCGTGGCCTTTCAAAATGTACATTTTGAAGCCTTAATTACAGCGCCACCATGTGGCCGATTGGGTTCATACTTTTATGGAAGCATATGCACACCATTTCCAGTTATTCCCTCAAGTTTCATGTTTCTAGCTCATTCCAGCTCACAGGAATTTCAGCCGGCGTGGCAGACAACAAATAATAACCATTCAACACAAAAACAATAGGGTTCTACCACTTCGTGGTTGAACCCTAATTAATGCTTATGTGTAAAATATTGATGCTATATACAGTACTGTATATGTGATGATAAGTAGGGGTATGACATGTATGTCAATGAAATATTTGGTAAAATCATTTTTAAATTATAGACAATAGTTGGTGGTTTTTATTCAACAGAAATGATGCTTGAGAGAAAACAATGAACCACAAAAGACAAGCAATGAAAAAAAATGACAAAACTCTACTAAGCAGCAACAGCTTTGACAATTGCCCCAATTCTTTTGGTACCCTGATATATGGGTAGGAACTATGTAAAAAATGTTTCTAATACAACCCCAATTTTGAAAAAGTGGTGACAAACAAAAACGTGTGATTTTGTAAATGTACATTGACTTGTATTTAAACCAAAAACATATAATAATTACTATAAAAACATATAATATTTTTTTTGGGAATCCCGCGCGTCACGGGAATCCTGCGGGAATCACGCGGGATGGGAAACAAAATTACTATTAATCACAGGATTGGGA
This sequence comes from Umbra pygmaea, assembly GCA_016801145.1. NCBI lineage: Eukaryota > Metazoa > Chordata > Actinopteri > Esociformes > Umbridae > Umbra > Umbra pygmaea. The sequence continues at coordinate 20,121 of JACXGM010008320.1, forward strand.
CGGGACAAAAAAAATTGTCACCGGGAGTGTGCGGGACCGGGAATCTTAATAACATTATGATACTCAACTTTATACACAAATATACTGTTTATATAAATAAACTGTTTATTTTAATTTTGCAGTCTCCTTATGCTCCCATATTTGCTTTGGTGTGGCTGGTTAAGTGAATAACATGCTCCACACACCCGTAACAGTTGGTGGCTGTAATACACGAAGTTCTTATGTCAATGCCAACCACCAATAATATAGGAGAAGAAGGCTTCCCCCATACACTTTGTTGCAGCGAAAATCACAAATTCAGTGTTACTGGAAGATTAATTGAGAACAGGCGCACCAGCCTCAGTCCAGAATGTGTGGACACTCTTGTTCTTGCATTGCAACTGTGGGACTCCATCTTAATGGAAACTCATTGAAAATTTGTTTAAACTGGCTTTCAGTTCAATAAAATAGCATTATTATTATACATAACTAAATTTAGGATTTTTATTCAACTAAGGTGGGTATGCTTAGCCTGACTCCGCCCTCCTACATAACTTCATTTTCCTTCAGTACGCCGTCTGGGTTTGCGGAATATTCCCTGGTTTTCTACAACCAATTTTTTGGCGGTCCAATCAGCAAACAGAGGGAGTGGCTGAGAACGATGAGGTTGATGTCCTGCACTAATTTGAGTTGTAGTACGTCACGACCAAACTTTAGCAATTGGTTATGGCAGATCCAGATCCAATAGTTTTAAACTTCAACAGAGTACCCACCTTCAAGGAAATTAACACTTGTCAATGGAGAGTGGCCAGACTCTATGTACAAATTAAATGTAGGTATAAGAGTCTGGTAGAACCAGGCTAGGGTATGCCTCGATCTGTACCGTATTTTTTAGTGTAACTGACAGATTCCGGTCAAAAAAACACAAAACAGGAGTGGGAGGGAATGGGAGTCATCCTTCTGGGATTGGGACGGGACAGGATTTATTTTGTGGGAGTGGGACGGGAGTGGTTTGAAAATCCACTTCCTTGTCACCCTCTAGTGCACGTGCATCAACCCTGAAAGAAAGGGTAAGCCCATCCTGTTTCGTTGGTCATCTTTTAGCAGTGCGACTTCAGAAAAGGCTCTTTCAACTGGAGCGTTGGATATGGGGAGGGTGAGCAGTTTTATAGCACCAAAAGTGAAATCCTGGAAACAGTGGTTTTATCCAGCATAAATGATTCCACATCAAGCCAAAATGTGTCAATGGCAAGGTTGGTTTGAAAAACCTGCGGAGGAAACATTAGTGGATGTGTGTGTGTGAGTGATTGAGTGAGACTACTTCCTGCTGAACAGAGGGTCGCAGGAAGAAGAATCTGATGTGCCGGTGTTTCGGCTACAAACTGTTTAAAGATATGATTGAGCCAGTCCAGTGTCAATTAAGAAAACAACCAATGCAGGTGCAGTTCTAGCAGAGGGGCAAACACATTCACCTGGCAACACTGTTGTGTTGGCAACATGAACTCTGATTTGTCCTTTCTAAATAATAGGGCGTGTAATTCATTACAACAATCATTGTTAATTCATTGCATAGATACTGGGTCTATGTTCTTGGGTTGCTAAAATTAGTCTATTGTTAGATAAAACAGACTCTAGTGAATGTTTTTCAAATGCAATCGTGTTTTCACATGAGACACTGACAATATATTCAATGTCTGTGTACAATATATTTGTTACTGTTTTCAATGAAATGTTGTAATTGAAAACATGTTAAATGTTTTTTGCAATCATATACTCATAATCATATACTTGTTTCTTTACACACAATACAATTGTATTTGGTTACAATTCACTAGCTTTGTAATGACTTCACAATGATTATTGAAATGAATTAAAATGTGCTATTATTCTGATAGGACAAATCAGAGTTTGTGTTGCCAACATAGTGTTGCCAGGCGAACGGGTTTGCCTCCCTGCTAGAACTGTGCCTGAACAAATGGGCAACTGAGCTACGTGTATCAGAAAGAAAACCTAGCCTGTGTGAGATATTTTTGACTAAAGTGTTTTGGGCCAGCAGCCCAGTATCAATTGAAAAACCAATGGGCCGCGGATCTAGGCCTTATCGGCCGGTTCATGGGCGGACAATTTTTTTTTTTAAAGTTGGCGGTTGGGTCGGCACAAAATGCGCATTGGCCCACTGGGAAAGTGCTTGGTATGCCAGATGGCCAGTCCGCCCTTGGCAAAGCCATACATCAACAATGTCCAGAAGAATTCTCTGGACTCAGTCTCATCTGGGATGGTCAGTACCACAGTGGAATTGTGCTTTGTGGTCCAATTAATCAACATTTCAAATAGATTTGACAAAACAGCCAATGTGTTCTCCGAGCCAAAGAGGAAAAGGACCATGCAAACTAGAGATATTATTAGGCATTTTCCACACTAATCGGAATGGGCAATTATAATGGACGCTAAATTAACATTATTATTATTTTTTAAACTGCCTCAGCTGAACTGCGGCTATTGAGGACTGATTCAGTACACTACCTCATACTGTATAGAGTTTATATTTTGCTCTTGTTATTTATCAGAACTTATAGAATTTAACTGAATCTTTTTTTCCAGTCTTGTTCAAAGTTAAACTTGAACTAGCTTCATAAATATAACTTATTTTACTTGTACCCAGAGGTAGATTTTGTTTGCAGTTGTAACAGCTCACTCACAGGATGTAATTAGAGTAGGGTTTTAATGAAGAAATGCAGATTATACAAGATGAAAGCATAGACCAGGCTAATGAACACACTTAGACTAGTATTTCAAGGGTGCTCAGGCAGACTGGGTCGGTACACGGACAAGACGACTTGGTACAGAATCACAAGGCAAGAGAGATCTCAGGGCAGGCGAAGCTTCGATACAGAGGCAGGGCTTGGAACTTACAGAATCATCAGGCAGGCTTGGTCACAGGCAGGCAGGGTCTAGAAACTTGGTCATAGGCAAAAGTACACAAACAGGATCCAAAAACGTAGTCAGAAAATCAACACAATGGTCCGGTATATATGTTCAAAGTTAAATTCACAATGTTTAGTAATCCCAGGGAATGACAATACCTCGCAATGAGGCAAACAGACTGTTGAGCATTTATACTGAGGAAAGGGTAGTGCAGGTGTTCAGAATTCTGGTGATTGTGATCTGTAGGGTGTGCTGGGTTTGTGGGAGTCAGGACAGGCCTGCTGACAGGAATCTGTGAGCCCGGGACAAACTCCACATTTTGGGCCCCCCGCTAAAAAAAATGACTGTGCAAAAACAAAATTTGGGGCCCCCCTCAGGACTGGGCCCGGGACAACATACCCGGTTGTCCCCCCCTGTCAGCTGCCCTGGGTCAGGATTTCAGTAAGTGGCAGTGACTGGTTGAGAGGACATAGTGCTGGCCTGTTTGGACCTTACAGCATTAGAGTCCTCACACACACACACACACACACACACACACACACACACACACACACACACACACACGGGAACAAAACAGAGGCACATATCACACATTCTCAACTTAAAAACAGCGGAATTTAAGAAATGGCAAACAATTATAGTCCAGATTATACTTAAATATTAATGTGAACTAAATACTAATATTGAAAAGAAAGTAAAACAAAAGGATTATTAGGAACACCCATTCAATTTCTCAATAATGCAATTATCTACTCAACCAATCAATGCATTTTTGGGTGTGGTCCTGGTCAAGACATTCTCCTGAGCTCCAAACTGAATGTCAGAATGTGAAAGGTGATCTAAGCCATTTTGAGCATGGCATGGTTGTTGGTGCCAGACGGGAGCTTCGTGCCCTGGATGTGCATCCCACAAATCTCCATCAACTGCAAGATGCTATCCTATTAATATGGGCCAACATTTCTAAAGAATGCTTTCAGCAGCTTGTTGAATCAATGCCACGTAGAATTAGGCAGTTCTGAAGGCGAAAGGGGGTCAAACACAGTATTACTATGGTGTTCCTAATAATCCTTTAGGTGAGTGTACGTAAAGGTTATAATACAATAAATACTGTACATATTTAAAAGCAACAGTAAATAAAGATTCCTCATTATAATGGCAACTGGGACAAAACTGTTTTTGTGTCTTTGTTCTACACCTAGGGATTATGAACCTACGCCCAGAGGGGAGTAGCTGAAACTGTGTGCAATGGATGTGAAATATCTTTAATGACTTGGAGACTCAGAATAGTTTGGATGAAATTGAATGATGACAAGTAATAAACAATGCAGAATCCAGAGAGTAATCACGGCAGTCAGGGTCCAGTACACGTAGCAGGCAGACAAAGGCACAGTTCCAAAAGGCAAGAATAGTAAAGTATGCAGGCAGGGTTCGATACACAAAATACTTGCAGGCTTAGTACATGTCCAGGGCTCCAAGGGTAGTTTAGAAAGCAGGCAGGGTCATACACAAGCAGGCAGAGGTACAGGTACGCAAAGTCAACAGGCAAAATCCAAACACAGACTATCCAAAGGCAGATCAGACCAGGACCGCTCAGTAAGTCCAGTACAAACAATACCTCGCCAGGAGGCAATGGCACAGGTGAGTATAAGTAGGAATGATGAAGGGAGTGCAGGTGTCTAGAATTCAGGTGATTAAGATCTGTAGGGAGTGATGCGTTCAGGTGACTGTGGGACTTGGGAAATAACGGAATCCGAGACTGACAACAGGGATGAAATGGAACCAACCTTTTCACTGCAGGATAACAATTACTGAGTCATCCGCATATTTATTTATGGTCCTGTTGTCCCACACGCTCTGGCTCACGTTTGTGTACAGGATGTAGAGAAGAGGTGAGAGTACGCATCCTTGTGGGGAGCCGGTTGATGAGCAGACTTTGTCAGACTGCCATTCACTTTCACTCTTTGCGTCCTGTTTGTTAAGTATTTGTTAATTAATACTGGTTGTCACGCTTACAAACAGGGATAATGCAGCGAGCCAGGTGGTAAAAATGAAAAGCTGTTTATTGTAACTAAACCTATCCCGTAGGAGATAAAACAGGTGAAGGAACCAAAACTATCCTGTAGGAGACAAAGGTATGTAGGAAAACATTAGAATAAATGCCTAACTTAGAAGTCTACCAAAATACTGATCACCTACTTTCCCCTGGTCTGTATAAATACACTCACTACACATTCCCACTTCGTGAGGTATTGTACATTTCTGGTCTTACTGAGCGTTTATATTTGTGATTCCTTCTTTGGCCTGACCCTGTGATTGTTATTTCGGATTATTGGTCTTTGCCCTGGTGCTTCTGATTTATATTTGACTGAACTCTTGTGTATGTTTGCTTTGTCTGAGAACCCGATCTCGTGTACCAAACCTGTTAATCTGAGAACCCGTCTGTGTATCGACCCTGCTTGTCTGAGAATCTGTCCTGTGTATCGCCCTGGCCAGTCTGAGAACCTGCTAAAGTGTGCCGTCCCAGCCTGTTCAAAACCCCTTCCTGGAGTTCCACCTATGGCCTGTAAATTCATGAACATTATCTCGCTTTTTATATATTGAATAAATACTTTATTGTGGTACCTAACCTGTCCAGACTACATTCGTTACAATGTTAACTTAGATTTATTTTGTTGTTGTTGTGTTTTTGTGCAAATTACTTTAAGTTTAATATCTTAAGTTTGTATTTTTATACATTTTATTTATCAGAACTTATATACATATATTTTGATGTTCCTCTGTTCCTCTGTTCTCTTGTGACAATAAAACAAACAAGTTTATTTTTAAACTGCATTATCATATTATTATGATAATGCAGTCATAAATAAATACAGAGAACGAATGTTAGGGAAATCTGTTTATGTTTTGTTACTCGTTTCTGGATTTATATATATATATATGGGCCAATATATCGGAATAGCAGATTTTTAAATCACCAAATATTTCTATCAGTATCGGCCTTAAAAATACTTTATCTGTCTGGCTCTAATCCAAACTGTTATAAGCGTCAAGCCAGCATCTGTCATGGTATTGGTGTGTGTCAGTCCCCATGGCATGGGTAACTTGCACATCTGTGAGGGCACCAGGGGCGTCGGACTGGGGGTAAAACCAATACTGATTACCAGGGCCCAAAGGGGAGAGAGGGCCCTTAAAGTCTGGAATATATTGGGGTTGAGGAACATGGGGGCCCATCAGGACTGCCTGTGCATAGGGCCCAGGATCTTGTGGTACACCGCTGGAGGGCACCAATAATGCAGAAAGATATGTAGACATTTTGAAGCAACATATGCTGCCATCCAGACATCGTCTTTTCCAGGGACAACCCTGCATTTTCCAGCAGGACAATATCAAACCACATTCTACCTAGATTACAAGCACATGGTTGCATAAGCAGAGAGTGTGGGTGCTAGCATGGCCTGCCTGCAGTCCTGACCTGTCTCCGGTTTAGGTGTGGCGCATTATGAAGCGCAAAATAAAGAAGGTCTCGTATAGTTGCGCATCTGAAGACATGAATACTGGATGAATGCTAAACTGAACCATCTGGTGTCTTCAGTGCCCAAACGCTTAATTAATGATCATATGTCTAATCAATAAATTTTAGTCTTTCATATCTAAATTGAGTTGGTTTGTTCATATGTAAATTTAATTTATATTGAGCTTCCTCAAGGTCAAAATGATTTACAGAATACATCTGAATTTCCCCAAGACCATGCTCCATGCAGTATGCAATTGAAATTAGTGGTGGCTAAACGTTTCTCAACAAATAAAAGTTAGATAAAAAAAAAAACATTTTACACAGACCAGCATTTTCAGTTCCTTCTGCTGGGTGGCAGCCTCAGAACTAGCTGCCACACCACATGCCTCACAAACCGGTGCGATGAGTGGTCCCGGCCTGATGGGAAGGACCACCCACAATGGCAGCCCACTGTGGTTACACAGCTCTGCTACCAGCCACGCCTTCATTGCAAGTTAGAAATCTGTGTAGGAATTCTGTCCCACTCTTCCATGCAGACCTACATTAACTTAAAAGCCCTGGTCCTTCTACAACATCTACATTAGGTATAGTCCTGAACCCAGTTTACCTTAGTCTTGGACCTTAAGATAAGGAGTGTTTTTGAGAGTTTCAACAATGCATCTCTCAGGCATCCATGATATTTGTGTCGCCTATATCAACAACTACGAATTATGTTCTCTGTTCCAATACCACTGCAATATGTAGTGTGTTGCTGCTCTCTAGTGGCACACTGATCTGAAGGTGCCAGAAATGGTGTTTGTACAGTATGTGTTGTGTCTGTATCTTATATCTATTTGGCATGTTGAAATGTATGTTTCTTAAGTCTCAACTCACATGTGGATGTAAAAGCAAGACCATGTTTTGGTCATGTCAGTGTCTACCTTTAAATAAATGATTATAACATAGGCTTTTCATCTTTAAATGTGGTCATGTTGTATTGAATTCAAAGCATAGTTGTATCCTTCACTTGTGTGTCTAAGACACTAACAATCTAATACACTAACAATCTATTGGTTTCTGGATAATATGTGCATGTTCAATGCTTTTTATAAGCAATGTTACTAATTGAGGTTATGGTAAATAACTCACCTCCTACATACATACATACATACATACATACATACATACATACATACATACATACATACATACATACATACATACATACATAAATACATACATACATACATACATACATACATACATACATACATACATACATACATACATACATACATACATACATACATACATACATACATACATACATACGGTTTTCTTACAAATATGTATGGGTTTCTCAATGCTAATTAGGTAGACGGCCAGTAAAAACAGTAACAGTGCACAATGTTTGTATGAACTAAGTAAGATGAATCATTGTCCCCTATGTCATAAGTTAAGCTGTCGCTGTAGTTGCTATATATGCTTTACGTGGTGCTGAAGTGTTGGTGAGACAAACGTGACAAGATCTTTTAGAAAGTAAACTTGTTTTAATTAACGAAAACACTTGTTGAAAACCAAACTGCCTCGAGGAGCGAAACCGTAGTAGAATACTTATTTATAACAAAAACAAATCACGCAGACACTCACGATCACTCCAATACATAGCTACAAATTGAAATTATGGCACATATATTTACAACTTTCATATATTTTAGATTCATTGCACACCAACTAAAATATTTCTGGTCATTTATTGTTTTAATACTGATGATTTTGGCATACAGCTCATGAAAACCCAAAATTCCTATCTCAAAGAGTTAGCATATTTCATCTGACAAATAAAAGAAGTGTTTGTAATATAAAAAAAAGAAAAAGTCAACCTTCAAATAATTATTTTCAGTTATTCACTCAATACTTGGTCGGGAATCCTTTTGCAGAAATGACTACTTCAATGTGGCGTGGCGTGGAGGCAATCAGCCTGTGGCACTGCTGAGGTGTGATGGAGGCCCAGGATGCTTCGATAGCGGCCTTAAGCTCACCCAGAGTGTTGGGTCCTGCGTCTTTCAACTTCCTCTTCACAATATCCCACAGATTCTCTATGGGGTTCAGGTCAGGAGAGTTGGCAGGCCAATTGAGCACAGTAATACCATGGTCAGTAAACCATTTACCAGGGGTTTTGGCACTGTGAGCAGGTGCCAGGTCGTGCTGAAAAATGAAATCTTCCTCTCCATGAAGCTTTTCAGCAGATGGAAGCATGAAATGCTCCAAAATCTCCTGATAGCTAGCTACATTGACCCTGCCCTTGATTAAACACAGTGGACCAACACCAGCAGCTGACATGGCACCCCAGACCATCACTGACTGTGGGTACTTGACACTGGACTTCAGGCATTTTGGCATTTCCTTCTCCCCAGTCTTCCTCCAGACTCTGGCACCTTGATTTTCCGAATGACATGCAAAATTTGTTGTTGTTTTGTTGTGCCGCTTCTCTGTAGCCCAGGTCAGGCGCTTCTGCCGCTGTTTCTGGTTCAAAAGTGGCTTGACCTGGGGAATGCGGCACCTGTAGCCCATTTCTTGCACACGCCTGTGCACGGTGGCTCTGGATGTTTGTACTCCAGACTCAGTCCACTGCTTCCGCAGGTCATCCAAGGTCTGGAATCGGTCCTTCTCCACAATCTTCCTCAGGGTCCGGTCACCTCTTGTCGTTG